>LOJH01012696.1:0-19587 GCA_001685095.1 Ellobius talpinus
GGGTGTATTTTGTCCCATCTGCCTGTTCCTAAATACCTGGCAGCTGCTTCCCAAATAATTGACTCAGAAACTTAATATTAATTGTAAATGCTCAGATTATAGCTCAGGTTTTTTGCTAACTGTTACACTTAAATTAACCCATAATTCTTATCTAAGGCTTGGTACTTTTTCTCAAAACAGAGTTCTCATCTTGTTCCCTCTGTGCCTGCTGACAACTCTTGACCCCACCCTTCTCCTTCCCATCATCCTTAGACTGGTTGCCCCACCTATACTTCCTGCCTGGTTACTGGCCAGTCAGAGTTTTATTAAACCAAGTCGAGTGACAAATCTTCACAGTGCACAAAAGGATTTTCCACAGCATTTCTCTCTTTTGGTCTAATTAAAAAGAAAAGTTTTAACTTTAACATAATAAGATTATGTAAACCAAAACAGTTGTCAAGCAATGATTACAGTTACAATATCCAGTCTATTTGCATTTGGCAAAATTAGAGAAAATACTCTGTTATCTGTGCTATCTTTATGATCCAAAGTTTTACACATAATTCATCTTTTGTCATAACTAACTTTTGTCATAGCTCATAAATAACTTTTATCATAACTAAAGAAAGCCATAACTATCTAGTCTTCAACTCCATGAAAGACCACAAAAGGAGGGACATCAGGCTGCCTGGACAATCACCCTAAGTTCCTCTGCAACGTTTCTTAGTAAAGTTTGGCAGTTACCTTTTTTGCATCCTGCTGATGCAGTTTGGACAGTAACTGTTAGCAATTGAATCAAGGGGCAATTTCTTTGCCCATATGACTAGCTTTTGCCATAAGGAAAACAAGTTGTATACAGAGTTTCTTCAATACCCATCAACATCTCTAAAGTAGATTGGTTCTGCCAAGAGCACACATGTCTCACTGTCATGAAAAGCCTTAGGTTATTAAACATATTATGTGCCATATTCTGTGGGTCTTTGAAGTATTTGAAAATCATCTATCAATCTAAATATATCTGTGTATGACCCTGAAAACATACCTAACATGACTATAAGTTTGACTATAACAGATGACTACTAATCTGTATTTCTTAATTACACATTCAGTTTTAAATGAGTTGCATAATTTGCAATAACTTAAGCAAAAGTAGAAACATACATACAGTATAACAAATTTAATTTTAAATTTGTGTCAATAAAGCAAAATCCATACCAATGTAAAATATGTAAGATTAATTCCCTGTCTTGAAAAAACAAAAAAAAGTTGTTTTTTGGATTTAAGTAGATTATATATCAACCCTTTTATCCTGTCATTTCTATAACATATCCCCCTTCATCTTTTAGAAGAAGACCTCTAAATTTAACCCTTTCATTTAGCCTTTTTTTTAATATGATTATAATTTGTAACAAACTTCCTTTAAATGAAAACAAACATTTATAACCAACATTTTAGGAATGTGGAAGCAGTTTTCTAGGCTACATCCTGATGATTGGGGTGCTGAAAAAATTTAGGACTATGGTCAAGTTCTGACTGGAGTATTCTGTGATGCTGGATCATCTCAACCGGTACCTTGTAGCTGTAGAATTCAGAAGATTCTGCAGGAGAGGCACTTTGAGTCACTGGATTATCTAGGCCATCCATTTCCACTGGAGATTTTTTAGTAGTTGTCCTCAGTCAAACCTGATTCTTCTTAACCCTAAATGAATTCACAGCTTCTCATTTCTGGTAGAAACAAAAGTATAACCTCTCCCCCAAGTAACATATCTTTTGACTTAAATTCTGAAGTCAAGATATTTTTAAAATATATAGATTGGTTTAATGTAGCAGCTTTCATAATCAAATGTCTCTCTCAGGATTTATCATTAGTTCATTAACCATCAAAAATTTGAAGACAACACAATAACACAATATCTAAACTTTCTGTATATTTTCTATCTTTATGTGGTTTACTATATTTTTATTACTCTATTTCTTTTTAAGTACTTTCTCTAAACTTTTTCCTTTCTCTCCAAAGTCTACATATTTTTTTAAACACACTGTAACCAATTGAGAGGGTTTTTGCGGGGGGGAGTTGTTTTTGTTTTTTGTCTGAATCTGTTCTTACTTCATATTGATATCTTTTTCTGACCACATGAGCCTTTAAACTGCTAAGAGGTATGACTAGGACTAAAGTATTGGCTTTGGTGACTAGCTCCACCCCATTCCTTAGTTGTAAGAGCCTAGTCTCATGGCAGAGGTACTAACAGGAGCCATACTTATTGCCCCAACTCTGGAAAGTTTCTGAGTCCAGGCTGCCACCAGTAGTGTGCCACCCACTGCTTATAAACTCCCATTTAAGTGTTGGCAGCATTTCTTAAAAGAGCTATGCCTCTGCTCACCACCAGAAAACAGAGCTTACCCACGAAAAAGCAATTACCAAGAAGCTGAATTTGACTCTGTTTTTGTGTGTTTAGAACCTTCTTAAAGCTTTTTCAGGTCTTACGTGAACTTTCCTGCTCCATGTTGGGCTGCCATGTGTAAATGGCAAATTTTGTCCCATCCACCTGTTCCCAAATACCCAGCAGTTGCCACCCAAATTATTGAACAAGAAACTTAGTATTAATTATAAATGCTCAACCAATGGCTCAGACTTATTACTAGCTAACTCTTACACTTAAATTAATTCCTAAATAATTACACTTACACAATTCTTATCTATGCTTAGCCATGTGACTTGGTACCTTTTCTCAGTATGGCATTCTCATCTTGTTCCCTCTGTGTCTGACTCCATGATTCTCCTTCCCATCATTCTTAGTTTTGTTGCCCCACCTATACTTCCTGCCTGGCGACTGACTAATCAGCATTTTATTAAACCAATCAGAGTGGCAAATCTTCACAGTGTATGAAAGAACTTTCCACAGCAGAGAAGCTTAACAATCTCTCAAAAAAGGGTGAGAAATTGTAAAAGTTGGTTATGTTTGGTCCCAGCTTCAGGGTGATATTGTGAATCACCTTCTAACTTAATGCTCAATTACAGTGCCCAGGGATTCAGCAGGTGAGCTCCACTCTCATAGGCAAGGTAGATCTACTAGAAGAATGCATACTGACTTTGACTTTGGGCAAAGTATAGAATGGCTAGTAGGACATGATGTGAGATTCCCCTCTGTATGCTATGAATATTTTTATTACCACTGGTTAATAAAGAAGCTGCTTTGGCCTATAGCAGGGGAGAATACAGCCAGGCTGGAAGAGATAATAGAGAGAGAGAATAGCCAGAATCGGGGAGATGCCACATAGCTGCCCAAGAAGCAAGAGGTAACAAACCACGAACCTCACAGTAAAATATAAAGGAATAGAAATAGGTTAATTTAAGATATAAGAGCTAGCTAATAAGAAGCCTGAGCTAATAGGCCAAATAGTGTTGTAATTAATACAGTTTCTTTGTGATTATTCAGGCCTGGGTGGCCAGGAAACAACAGGGCAGTCTCCATTTACAAGGACAGGCTAGTACACCATGGAAGTGAGAATGAATATGGAGACAAAAAGATCTGTGAACCGGCAAGGAAAGTACGATAAAGAAAGACTGACAGCGTGGTCTGTCAGGAAAAGCAGCCAGGGAAGCTGAGCAGTTTGAGTTCATACAGGAACAGGCGCCATGGCAGGTTTCTAACCAGGGGAGGGCCATGAGTGAAGGAGTGCTTAAAGACAATCACAGGCACAGGACACTGGAGAGATTCAAATGGGAGGAGGCTGGGGGCAGGGCAAGGGTACCACCATTGTCTTTGTGGTTTCAGATAAGTTACATAAGATCTGAGAGGGTCCCGACAAAGGCAGACTCGGTAAATATCAAGATCTCATACATAAAACAATACCAGATTCAGGAGCTCTCCACTGCCCCCGGCAAATGGGGAAGGTGAGAGAAAGAAATGCAAGGTCATGAGCACAGAGCCTGAGATGGAACTTGTAGGATCCTTGTTCTTTTTCGGGATCCTGATTCTTTCTTTCCTTTCTGGATCTCCATTTAGATAAGAGATAATTAGAGCTGAGAGGATCATGTACTTCATTTCAGCCCAATTTTTATTTTGCCATCATTTTAGACTCATCCTGGCTCCCCGTTCTCCCATTCTGCACTTTCTTTCCTCCGCTCTAACTTTTAAACCCATCCCATTCCCTCATTAAGGATGAGAAGTCCTCCGCAAGGACTCACCTACTGTGTGACACATTGTTTAATTATCTTTATTACTTTCCCATTTGGAAAATTGCAATCGATGGGGATTCCATTTATCTTTATCCTCTCTGCTCTGTTTGATGAGAAGATGGCCGTTTCAAACAGCTCATCATTTACTGTCTAGTGGGGCTGAAGTCGGATTCCAGCAGCATCCTGATAGGGACCCAGACATCCCACGGTCCCATAATGTTTTATGAGCAGTTTTACAGTCCAGACAGTGGATTGTCACGTCCTTCCTAAAGGTTGTTATGTGGGTTGTCAGGAAACAGAAGCTGAAAGCCAGGATAACCTGTGACAGCTTGACAGTTGGTTTTTATGCCCCTGCCCTGGTGATAGCCCTTAGCTCAGGGGTGTCTGTGTGGGGCGCCTCTGAGGTGGGGCAGGGTGAGCATTAATGTTTTAAAATGCTCTCCTACTTAATGACAGGAGAAGAACATTCTAGTTGGAAGACTCCTTCATGAGTGTCTAAGTGACTGCATGTCATTAGTGAAGGCCCTAATGCTCAGAAATGGGCTGTGAGCAAATGGGATACATATCTCAGCGCTGAAAACAATCAAACTGTCTTTTTTATAAAGTGTATTTTGGTCTATACATCGCAGATAATATGACATCCAGCATATCAAATGTCCTAAGCAGAAACAAAAATCCACACATGAGGAAATAAAGAGACAGAAGTCCCAGTGATTGGCATGGCTTTATCTCATCACCAGTGCTGGTGTTCAAGGGCTTTGGTTTTTTACTGATGTTTCCAGGCTATATAATTTCACCAAAGATTTATTGAATCAGTGTAGTATTTCCCCCATTCCCTATTCATCTCTGTTTGGGTTTTCTATAAGAGAAAACTAACTGAAGCTGAAAGGAGCACTTTATCCCCAGTGTATCCAGGACATGCTAATCACTCCTAAGGGCAGCCTACTGGTAGATCACTGGGAATGGGCACAAAGATGGGAGACAAACATTTCACATAACACAACCAATTATGAATCCTATCTGAAGCCAAGGAAAGTGGGATTTTCTATAATAAAATGGGATTGAAAGGTACAATGTTTATAAAGCTTAATGTAAAGCATGTTTTTTTTTAAAAAAAAAAAGACCTCTGAACTTGAACAGGGAATCTGATTCTTACTTTACTACCAAACTGATCTTGATAGGCCTCTATATTCTGACATCAAAGGGAGTTGGTGTTGGAAACTCAGAGACCATATTCAACAGTAACATTCTGGGGCTGCATGGAGACTTTGCGTCCAAGGGACTGTGAATAGCAATTGCAGGAGAAATGGGAAAAAGAGCGATGTTTAGGAGAAGCTAATGGGAAACATATGGTGTGGATGATTAGCAGCAGGAAGAAAGGGGGTGGGGTCAGGATCAGGGGTCTCCAATGAAGCCTTCAGTTCTCCGGAGGTTAACTTTCCAAACTTACAGCTGAGCACAGGCACAAAACATCGGACACCCATAACTTAGGTTTTCATTGCTCTTCAGAGAGGAGCAATTTATAATCATCTCTGTTGACTTTCAAATGCTCCCCTGAAATAAACAGATTCCACTGTTGTGTTTACAAATGAGGTAACTGAAGTTATGGGAAGGTAAGAGCCTTCCTGAGATTTATTGCTCCTGATCTGAGTTGGACAAGACCCAAAGTTTACTAGGGCCTAGTCACGGGTCTATTTCAACCCAGTTCACCATAGCAACCATTTGTATTTCTATAGCGCTTTTAATTTTTTAAACGTGTTTAAAAACCACTACCTAATTTTATTTTCTAGAATCCCTGTCAACTGAGAATGTGAGGGACTAGTTCTCCTGTTTTAGGGCTGAAAAACTGAGGCCCAGAGGCAGTAAGCAATGTCCCCCGAGTTTCCTATTAGACTAACAACTCTGAGTACTCATGATACCCAAGCATATTCCATACCCAATGGCAAAGTCAAATCTTATCTCAGAGTGTTTTAACATGTATCCAGTTCCTTTTAATAACTGGGTACAAGATAAGATACCTCAAGTGCAGAGGCTGGTGACCCTGATGCTATCAAATATCCATCCTGAGAGAGACCACGACTGTTCAATTGAGATTCTCTCTCCCCTGAAGACACATGACATACACTTACTAAAAATACCGCAAGTATCCTGTACCGTGTTGTCTCCTGGAGTTTGGTCCCTCTACCCAGCCTCGAGGATGCTACTGAATTGTTATGTTTTCTGGTTTACATTGCTTTAGCCTTCTACAGCTCATCCAAGTAACACTAGGTCCCCTCTCTTCTAGTCTTTATTATAAATAAGTAGACAAATGTTGTGTGTTAAAGGGGGAGGTAAATTTCATTTGTCTGAAAACCTGTGTGTTTATCACCTCAGAAAGTCCCTTTTTGTGAAAGGCAGGTAAAAACAACGGACAATGAAAGGACAGCCTGTCCTTCGTGTGAGTGAACTACTCTTCTCTAAATGCCCTGGCCTGTGCTTTATTTACTTTTTAAAACAAGATATGTTTTGTCCAAATTATAATACAATTGCATTATTTCCCCTTTCATCCCTCCAAGCCCTCTTCTCTCTCTCAAATTCATGGCCTCCTTTTTCATTAATTGTTAGTACTTTTATACCATTCATTATTCAAGATCTTAAAGGAATATTGGGCTTCTCCTCACCCTCTGGTAAATCCATACAGTGAACACCACTCTAGATCTTAGTAGATGGGATCTTGAAGATCGTACTGAAGGTTTCAGGTCACAAATACAGAGTGGTTTGAGATCAACAGGTCCCACTGAATCGAAAGTTTATGCTGTTGAATTTTTTTGTTATGCAAGAATGATAACACATTTATGTCGTCATCTCATTCTACTCAAATACTACTCCTTTATAAACATCACTAAATTCTTTAACATTATCCAGCTCCATCTTGAACAATGACATAGCTAAGATTTCAAAGTGTGCATCTCAAATAACCATCACTTTTCCACCTCAAGCAACACCCTCCCCAGCTGCCTTTCTCCAGTTGTTCAGGGATACATAATGCAATAGCTTCCACTGAGAATATGGAATTGCAGATGGTTACCAGCAGCCTATGGGGTACTGAGTTGCATTTTATAGATTTCAAAATGAACATTTATTTTGAGACAGAGGAAGGAAGGAAGGAAGGAAGGAAGGAAGGAANGAAAGAAGGAAAGAAGGAAAGAAGGAAAGAAGGAAAGAAGGAAGGAAGAAAGGTCATTTCTCATCTGTCACCACCTCTATGCTCTTTTGGCCTCTGGAAGTGAAAGTGAGTTGGCCTGAGCCACCCATCTTCTGTGTGGTCTCGTGACAAGTGTGCAGGAGAATGTGTAAAGTCTCCTCTTTGGTTCTTGCTCCTGTACCTCCCTTCTTGCCCTTGACAATGCCTCCCCAGAAATTCCTCTTTCACCCCAGAAAAACAGCAGTCAAACTCCAACTCAAGCCCCCCTCCCCCTACACAAGTCCCTTGGTCCTTCCAAGATAATCTCATGCTCTTTCCTGTACCGGAGTCTGTCTCTCCATCACTGACACCACACAGCGCTATTCTTCGTCCCAAGTTGCTAGGTAATTTTCCAAGTGTAGCCATGACTTCAGGGAGACAGAAGACACTTCTCTCACCTGTGTTCCTCTTCCGCTAACTGGTCACAGAGTACAAGTTTGTTGGCTTCAAATTTGAACTTCCAGGTGGAGTGCAACCCTCTTTTAACTCTGAAAACACAGAGCAGATCAGAATGAGAGAAATGTATAAATAAATACACACATTTTATGTATATAATACTATATCATGTTGTATCACGTTATATCATACTATATTATATTATATCCAATAAGATAAGAGTTCTTGAACAAAACTGGGCATCTTCTAAAGAGGTAGGACACTGCCAGGTCCCAGTTCTGCCCAAAGAACCTGACATTGTTTTCGTGTATGTGTGAGAAAGTACCTTCTTTGTGAATTTGGGACCACCCATCACGGCAGCAGGAAAGCCAGTCATCTGTTACACTTCCCTCAGGAATGACTGCATCACAGCTGTCTCTGTTTACTTCTTAAGATGCCAAATATATTCATCTTTTCTTCAGCACAGAGCTGGTGGCATATCTGCACCTGTTGAAGGAAGGCAGCGGGTCATATTTTGAAATTCTTAGTGGCCAGGCCACTGCAGCATACTCGCTGAGAGCGGAAGCAGCAAGAGAGCGGACACCGGCCCCTTCACTGGATAAGTGCGACAGTAGCTTTGCATTTGTCCCCATCGGCCCCTGATCTGAGATTCATTTACTCTTTTCTTCCTGAGCAAGTTGTTGGCTTCTCCCGTCAGTGTTTTAGGGAGGAAAAGGCATGGGAACCCAGAGGCCTGGTTCTCACCTTGGCTCCGTGCCCATTCCACCTCATCCCTGTCATGGTCCACACCACTTGCACCCCTGCCCTCACTGCCAGACAATGGGCTCAGCTGGCAGCGTTTTCCTTTTAGACCATCCTGAAGTTGCCAACCCTTATGCTTTCTGGTTAAAATGATTAGCAACCAAGATACTAATGTCCACGGTACAAAATATGGGGGCAGAGAGGCGCCATGGTCCAACCCGGAAGGTCTGTGTACCTAGTTCAGTCTCGCCCCATTCACTGATTCATTTGTGACTAGAGTGACTCTAAGAACCCTAGCCTAGTTTCTTCCAGGGCTCTTGTGAGAGTTGTGCCATAGTAAAAATATGACCATAATTTAGAGGCAAATGATGTAGAGAAACGACTGGTCATTAGAAACTCACTGGGTATCTTGATAAAAGGACAGAACAGACCTAAGGCATGCACCTGGTTTCCTCTTGACCACCGTCTCCATGATCTCAAGTAAGCCATAAGGTTTACAGAATCCTCCTCTATCAGATGGGCATAAGAATAGCCTCCCTACCCTTCCCAGCAGATGCTGTGTAGATATGAAACAGCCTGCATGGGAAAACACCAACAAGTGTGTAGCGAAAGTGCTCACCGTTTTAGCAAGCGTATCTCCATTGAAAGCCCTAGGTTCCATGTCAGACACTCACCCTCCTAACAGGAAGTCCCAAAAGAAGATTATATGTAAATTACCTAGCCTCTGCATCTACATTACTCTGGAAGTCGTGTTGCTCAAAACCTGGAGTGCTGGCCTGGGAATTGAAGGTGGAAGCTAGATATGCATTGGAAAGAAACTTCACAGCCCAGTGAGTCCCTGGGGATGGCATGTATTTTAGCAGTATTATATCATACTCAAATCAAACATCTTTCAAGGGCACAGTGTCACTCTTCCAATTGTTGGCTAGAAGGGGTCCATGCTTAAGTACCTATAAAATGCTTACCACCGGTCATAACTTTAAAATAAAAAGCTTGAAAAATGTGTACAATCTTGGAAGTAGGAAAGAGAGATGGTATTGGGGGAAACATAAAGCAATAGATAGCAACACGAGCAGCCAGTGCCGCAGATGCTCCAGAGAGGGGAGATTCAGAGAGCTGGAGCTTAGCAAAGCCCGCAAGCTCATCCTCCTCATGTTGGTCCTGAAACACAAACAGCGATTGGAAAAGCAGAAACTGGGGAAGCACGGCATGATGGCACAGAAAGTCTGAGGGGGGGAGGGGTCAGTAGAAGGAGCAAACTGAAGTGGACCGAATCCTGAGAGTACACTTAGAAGGACTGAGAGCAGGAAGTGGGCATGGACTCCTACCCTAAATGAGAAGCTATCTGCAATAGAAACCCGCTGGCAAAGGAAAAACTCAGTTTCTCCAATGGAGTCTCGCTGGGTACATTAACCACCCTTCAGGGAAGGCCCGCTTTATTCCCAGGAGTAGTTGGACAACACAAAAGAAACGCAATGGTAATTTTGTAGACTTTTGTCACATTTTACTTTGTTTTGGTATTTTTTTTAATCTTATTGGCCTTTTGCTTATTTGTTTGGAATTTTTGTTTTCTGACTTTTGTGTATGTGGAGGGGGGATGTCCTTTCCTTTTGTTTTTGTTTGTTTCTAAAGAGAGAACGTGAATTTGGATGAGTAGGGGGTTCTGGAAAGAATCGGGGAAGGGAAAACAGGATCAAAATATATGCTATACAATTTTTTTTAATTAAAAAAGGACAAAATACCCCTTACCATTTGCCACACTAAGTCAAAAATGGAGAAAAGCTAAATAATATTAATAAATGAGAGCACACAGAAAGCCAGCTCCTCCAGCTTCAGCCACTCTGAATGACTAAAGAGGAGTTTTTTTTATGAACATCCAACCTTTTTTCTATATCTCTGGAAAGAACTAAGAACCCATGCTCTTGTTGGAATAAAGCCATACATATTTCCTGTAATTCCTGAAGATGCCCCTTCCCGGTGTCTACATAGTCCTATAAGAGGACTGAGAACAAGACTGTGTATCAGCAACAGGATATGGGAGGACAAAGGAGCCAAAGGCAGTGTTCAGACTGGTCAAATCCATCAATAAAGTGATAAGATGAAGGGAAAGGAAGTCAAGTGTATTGATAGTAAGTTCTGTGTTTGTGATCTTAAAGAGATGGTCACGACACAGCACTAAAGGGAAAATATAAAGTAATGTATACCATGTGTCCTAATTTTTATAGAAAGGAAGAACACTCCATGAAAAAGTTCTGTTACATTTTCAAAGGATAAGTCTATCTGACCAGAAAGCATGAAAAACCCACACTCCTATTAGAGGCCTGCCTATGACCATGGTTGATGGAGGTGAAGTAGAGAGTTGGGCAAGATGGTTGGAGAGGTGGGCACTCTCAGAAAGGAAGTAGACTTGCCAGCTGGGCTCGAACCATCCCCTACTATGGTTTCCACAGAGAAAACCCAAAGGGAGGAAGGAAGTCTATCTGTCCACCACTTGATCCCCTCTGAAGGCTGTATAGTCAAGGTTTATAGTTGGCAGCCGCTGAGGCGCCTACTGAGAGGCAGAGAGGATGCTCAATCCCCACATTCTCAGCATAAAATTAGCTGGTGATTTTCAATGTTTATTACATTTAATAATTTACTTCATGTATGTGTGCCCATGTGCCACAGAGCACATGTGGCAGTCACAGGAAAACATATAGGAGTCAATTCTCAGCTTCCACCATTTGGATCTCAATGACCAAACTCAAGTTATTAGGCTTGCCAGCAAGGACATCTACCTGTGGCACCATCTCCCTATCCCATAATTGTATTTTTGTAGACTTATCATTGACACAAGTAGAGTCTACTCTTTGACAATACTCAAAAAGGAAAGGAAGACAGAAGTGCTTGGATTTGATTCTTCGAGCCAAGCTAACACTTGGACACCTGGAAATCTCACTGTGACTGCTCTGAATCACTGGCTTTGGATCACAGCAATGGGAGACAATGCCATTGCATCTGAAGCCAGTAAAGGGCAGTAGTAGAGAAACATAAAGAACCTTTAACTGAAGTTCGTGAGGTCACTAACTAATGAATCAGAGGCACCAATTTAAGAGACTCAAGTTGCTTTGACTCACTTATTTTTTTCAAGCTTTAGGGAATCTCAACCTGGCTCAGTTCCCTGCCAGGGTTACCTCTTGCTTCCTCATTCATGTTTTACATTTATGTTCTTGGAGCACTTGCGTGTTAAGTAACCTATGTTTGGTACGGATCTTTCTCTGTAACTTTGTGTCTCTCCAAATATTTAATTGCTAAAGTAGTTGCAGCTTTGGAATATCACAAGGCCTTTCGTGTAAACATTGCTCAAATACCATTTTTGAGGAGGAGGCAGGTTGAATTGGAAAGTAAATAGCTTTCTTCAAATGACGTGGATGGCTAGTAACAGAGTCGGAACAAAAGACAAGTTTCTACATTGTCAATCCAGTCTTCTTTCTATAGATTCATTATAGTAATTATGTATGCTGAATGTATGGTATTAGGGGTTCAGGAAAATCACAAGGCTTGGTCTCTATGCAGTTGGTTATAATTCAAGTAGAATACGAAGAACACACAGGGGAGAATGGAAGGACTCATTAATGATTTCAGAGCATGGAAAGATGCTTGTGGATTATGAAATCTGGACTGGTCGCTTCTGTGCAGGGAACTACAATAACAGGAGGCAGGGAAAGATCCAGAAAGTGCTGGGAGGCCCTGCTGGTTGGAGGTTGCAGTCTACATGGCCTGGCAGCCCCCTCCAAGCTCTGCAATTTGGCAACATAGACAACTCCCTCCCTGAAGTATGACTAATTAAAAACTCAAGGTCAGAAATTGGGGTTCAACCTGAAGATCCAAAAGGCAAAACAGCCAGCCACTAGCTCTTACCTCGATCTCAGTCTGAAATGGCGATCCTGCCTCTAGGAATGTCAGAATGAGACTGTCTGAGAACTGTCTCCCCCTTTCCTATATTCCTCTCTAGGGCTGGGTTTAAAGGCATACACCACCTGATTTCTATGGCAACTAGTGTCACTACTGGGATTAAAGGGGCATATCATTGTGGCTACTGGGATTAAGGGTGTGTGTTACCAAAACCTGATCTGTAAGGCTGACCAGTGGGACTGTTTGACTCTCAGATCTTCAGGCAGTCTTTGTTTATTAAAATATAATTGAAATGCCACTATACCTCCCCCCCCAGTGGAGGTAGCTCTGCTCTCTGCTTGATCTTATTTGGAGACTGTCTCTAGGCCCAGATGCCTGACTTATCTCTAGTATGACCCTTGCCACAGTTCCCTACAGAAGCTGCCCCCCTGCGACTCATATGGTAATTAGACATTATGCCAGTCGCATTACAATAGGACCATACGTCCACACATGACAATGAAGACTTGCTCTAGGAGCATTATGATAGGAGCATGCTATTTAATGCAAATTAGGCGATTCCCCAGATGCGGTCCCTGATCCTATGTCCCCCCTACAATCTGGAGTAAAGCAGGGCTGATTCACTGAAGGCATCTCCCAGAGAGCTGTCTCCATTGTGCTTGCATGATGTACAAAGCTCTCTGTGGTTGCTTCTGCCCTTTGTCCTCACGGACCGGTGGCCAACGGGGTGCAAGGGAAAAGGGAATCCCTACAAAAAAAAAAGCATGTGGGGAAGGGTGCAGTGGAGACCCAGGGGCCTTACAGAGGATGGAGCCTTCCAAGAGTGGAAGAAAGGAGTCTACTCAGTACCCACAGTGAGTCGGTGGAACCAGCAGGTGGGAGGACACCACGGGAGACCTGTTCAGCCCTTGTCCAGGGTGAGCCTGTGTCTAATGAAACTTCCATGGTGTGAAGGACTCTTCGGACGGAGCAGGAATGATCAAGGAAGGAATCCAGCACCCAGACATGAGATAAGAAGTATTTAGAAAAGGGTGTGGAAGCTGGGAGAAGACCTGACCCAATTTAATTAAAAGTAATTATAGAACGTTCACTTTTATTGGTAATTGGACAGTTTTGTGCTGATTGGGTGGAAGGAATAGCTCTCTGTATTGTCTTCCTTTGTTCTAAAATTTGATAGTAACCGTTAGAATCTTCCCGAGGGATTTGGGGAGATAGTATAACTTGAAAGAATAAGATACCATGTAAAGGCAAAAAATGAGATGTATACATAGCAAGGAATTTAGTACAGTGTGTGTGTATTATCTTATTAATAAATGAGTCTTCACTTCTTCCTAACTTCCATGACCACACAACTGACTAAGCCTTTCTGTGCCTTAGTTTAGTTTCTTCACAATGAAATTAAGATAGTAGCCCTTACCTTGCTGGATTATCCAATGAAGTAAACAAAGTCAAAACATCTCATACAGTGTCTAACATATAGTTTGCACCCAAATAGTTAGTCTTCTTTCCTATTGATAATCACCTAGCAAAGAGTAGAACTCTGGGGGAAAATGGGCATAGGAGTACAGAAGTTTGGAGATTAGAGATTATGTTAGCCTGAAAAGACAACATGGTTAGAACTGTATTGTTCCAACTATTGTCAGCAATGAAGTCCTTCAGATTGTGAAGGTACAGTAATGTGGGTGCTACGTGCTTTAGGCAAAGGATTTTAAAGAATTTTAAATAGTACACAAGACAATGTGGATGGTCCAGAGCTGACAGTCTTCTGCTATTGTCCATCACTCATGTCAAGAAGGGGCTTTGCAAGCGCCCAACGTAATCACCATGAGAGAATCCGTCTACTAAAACAAAGTCAGTGGAAAGTATCATGGAGAAGAAAGGAAGAAACGAATGGTCTGGTTAGAACTCTTGACCCATCGGAGGCTTCTTGCCTCCCAACAGAGCCGTTTTCCTTATGTGGCCTAGCAATAGATGACAGTACAATGGCAACCACTGAGAACACGTGACCCTGGTCTTTGCAGTCAAGTAAGGCAGGGAAAACCAAGCACAAAGCTTGGCTGTCAGTGTCATCTGCTCAGCAAGGCAGTGCCGCATCTGAATATTTGTTCTTCCTTGCTATTTGTTTTTATTCTAAGCAGCCATTACCCTCCCACTACTCTCCATCTTTTATAATAAAAATAGCAGTGTTAGGAAGGCGAACAACACTCTCAGCGTGGCCCTCTCCCCCTCCCTGCACAGCATTCTGCATCGCAATGAAGGAAGAGAAATGGCAAGACACTCCTGTGCAGAAGGATAAGGCCACCGGGGGTAACGGGCGACTGCGGGGAAGGAGCGGTGGGCACAGCTTTTGAGAGACAGCCATTATGAAGCTATCCTTCTCAGTTGGCAGCTAGCAGGGAGCAGGTGATTCATTAGCGAGTTGTATGAAATACTCAGTCCCTGATCGAACTTCTGAACTCCTGCCTATGGTACACAAATCACTGCAACCCGGAGAGCTCACAAGGACAGAGTCTCACCCAGAGGGTCAAGGCATCATACCTCAGGGAGAACAGCCATTGTGGCCAGAAGAGGCCACTCCCTCGTGAATTCTAATGCCATCTTCTCTGTCCCACCCTGCCTTCCAGCTCCGACATTTCATCCTGAACTTGGCTTTGGGAGTTGGGTGAAGTGGGCGTGATTCTTGCGCTGTTGTCTTTGCTGACTTAGATAGATGGCTGCTGGATGGCATTTGATCCCCTGTGTAAAGTCCCATGGATTCTCAGAACAGGAGACATCTGGTGACACAAAGACACAGCTTCCCTTAAATGTCTGCTGAATGGACCCTGGGTCATCAAACCCAGGAGGATTGGGGACACAGGGGAAAGCGCAAAAGGATTGCTAGGTGAGAATCCAGGAATCACTGTATATCTGAACTCCTGCCCAGACGGGTTTGCTGAGAGATCCAAGCTCCCTCTGCCAGCACTGGAATTCCTAACCAAACCCTCCGCTCTCACTGCTACTCTAGGCCCTCTTTATTTGCTCTCACCCTCTGGGGCAGACTCTATCAACTTGTCCCTATTATCTCCTCAAAGCAAACCATTAGCCGCCCTGAATCATACTCTTTTATGTTTGCAACCAACAGTAGCAAACAAGAACCTTAACTCAGCTGGGCGGTGGTGGTGCATGCCTTGAATCCCAACACTCAGGAGGCAGAGGCAGGCGGATCTTCGTGCGTTCAAGGCGAGCCTGGTCTACAAAGTGAGCTCCAGGACAGAGAAACCCTGTCTAAAAAAAGTTTTTTTAAAAAAATAATTAACTCAGTCCCTCCCCAGTTCCCACTCCTTCAGCCTTTCCCATGTTGCTTTGAAGTTTATGGGAAATGATGTCTGTTAAGAATCTGATGAGGTGAATGTAAGACAGAGCATACAATAGATGATTTTGTGCAGAAATACTTGTATTATGAAATTCCGTTGGCCATATAGAACTGCTTGCTTTTCCTTTGATATAATCCCTGCTTGTCTACGTTCATGCTTTTATCTCCACATTTCTTGTCTTCTTAGACTTTTTCTACGAGGACTGTGAAATCTTTAGTCCTTTTTAACAACTGTCTTATATGCTTTCAACCTTCTCTAATCCTGTAGACAAGTTTACCCCCTCTGTCCAGCTTTGGGCCTCGGGGCTCCTTACTTGACTTGCATACTGTTTTATACCTCACCCCTCCACCTCGTTACCTGTTACAGGACTAAAAAGACTCTGTAAGGCAGGGAACATGCATGTCTTGGAGCCTCATATAAAAATCAGTGCATGTTTATTGTATCACATAACCTTCAAATCTCCCTTCCTGTATTTGGAGAGTCAAAGGGAGTTAGCAGGATTCAAGTCAAGAAGATATGGATGTGGTTAAAGGTTACAAAACATGTAACCCCTGGGTGATGATGAGATCAAGGGTATATGACTCAAGGAAATTTCCCATAAATGCCATGAAGGGGATGCCTCTCAGATTCAAATGCTCATTCACTCATCCAGTTAATTCCATTTCATACTTACTGTAATGCACAATTCTTTTAGAACAACAACGACAGTCTTCAGGGGACATCAAGGATGACCATAGTTTAGAGGAGAAAAGAAAAGGTGGCTTTTCTTCCTGTAAAACAGGAAAGATGAATGCCAAGAATGGTTAGGTGTCAGTGTGGCTGCCTTAAGTTTGCCTTATGATCATAAACCTTACCTGTGGCTTCTACAGACTCCCCAAACTTGAGGGAATCTTTTGCTAACACAACCTTCTCCTCGGCTCTCTGAGATTTCCTAGTAATTGGGGTATCACCTTCTCAACCACATTTCTTCCATACCTGAATCACTGTGTACCCCATAATTTCAACGTTCCTTTTGACTTTGTTAACCGTCTCTTATGACTCACTTTCTGAAACATGACCCTCAAGGGCTGACACAGAACCCTTCCTTCCTGGACTTGACCCCACAAAGAGAGACAGAAAAAACAAAAACTGTGTTAACACGTGAAGAGTCATAAAACTGATTTTATGTTTCATGAACTCTAAAAGACTTGCAGTTTAATTTAACTGACAGTTTGAGGAGTTTTGTTATTACCAACATTTTGTACAATTTTAAACTATTTTCATCCAATAAACTGTTTTGCACATGTAGATAAGACCAATAGAAATCTGGGATTTCTTGGACAGAATCAAATGCAAGGAAACTCCAAGAGGCAGAGAGGTCCTTGGAAGCACTGCAGTAACAGGTTTACCAACCAGCAGCCGAGAGGCAATCTATTTTATTAAGAGATTGAAAAATAGTTTTTAAAAACCAGCATGTGACGATTTCAATCAGAAGTAGATGGGCACTTTCTAAGCTGCAATTGGTTTCTAAAGAGTGGGCAAGATAAGAATTGATAGAGGTGAATAGCTATCAAAACGTGGGATAAAAAAAAGAAGCAAATTGCCACCTACTTGAAGTGAATAGCTCTTGTAATGTAATGGGTTTTAAACTTTAAAATCATTTGGTGCTGTGACATACATAACAGTGGAAGTCAGGATTGAGAGTGTTTATTGCCTTTTTTTTCCAATAGAAGATTGCCTGTTTGGTGTTTGAATAATAATCTCCATATAAAAATATGGTAATGTAATTATGCTAACTAGTATTTTCTATAATTCAAGACTCTGTTTATAATAATATATCATATATTGCAGTCAGGCAGGAATCCATTTGTCCCCCTCCACCTGGGCCGTAGAAAGCAAATGAAGCTTTAATCGACAGTTCTCTATAATCTGGATCTCTCTGGACTTAGAATTTCCTAGAAGGTGACACAATAACCCTTAGCCGAAACGTCTTCATTCGCCCCATGCTGCCTAGTGTGGATGAAGCTGACTCCTCACAATTTTCACAATTTTGTTGACGAATTTGCTTCGACAAAACTCACAGGTGAAAGCATGCTAGAGTAAGGACCTTAGATAAACTCAGTGGCCGAGGACATAGGTGAAGGTGTTTAAATGCTTTGGAGCAAAAGCTATATTAGTTATGTCCATTTACAGCCAGTGTGCTGTTGAGTTTGTATGTGAAAAAATGAGTACATGTGCACCAGTGTCATAAAATAGTATATGACAAAATGCAAATTAAGTTATGGGTGGATCTCTGGTTGATAGAGTTCTCTTTTAGAGTAGAATTTTACCGAAACAGTTTTGACAAGATTATTCTGTTTCTATTTTGGGGCTAAGAACTAAGCAGTGGCAGAGCTTTGGGCATCTTCTGGCTCAAGGATTTGCTTTGGACCGAGACACAAACCCTGACCTGGTTAGGTAGTGACTAGTGGCTTGTTCCAGGGCTCTGTATCAACCCTCTTCGGAATTATAACCATAATTACTAAAATGAAGATACAGCAGCCTCATCTGAAGTCAAGGAGTAAACATATTGGGAGTTTTGTTGGGATCCAAACTGGTTTCTGTGGTCAAATTTAACCTTAAAATCATGAGGTTAAAATAAATTATGTTTTGTTCTCAAAATTTTTAAAAGCTCACAAAATAAATCTCCTTAGTCTTATTAGACACAGATACAGCTAACTATAAATTCCCTGGGCTTATCAAACAGTCAGAGTGCCTGATGGGCGAGAGCCAGAGCTCTCCAAAAGGGCTTTCAAAACCCTAAGGCACCTGAAGTAGTAATGCCATGCTCAGAGGGACAAAGACTATTACCCCTCCCTGAACCTAACACACTTGGATTTCTGTATTAAATTTGGGGGTACCATGTTTTAATTTTAAAAAATTATAAATTTGAGTAAAATACCCCTAATGATGGATGGCTAAAAGAAGCAAAGCTGTTCTTATTGACAAAAGCAGTCAAATATATTTTGGGAATCAGGCAAATGAGAAAAGGGGCTTATTTTGAATGAGTCTAGACAGCTTTAGTTCCAGAAACACTGATCTATAGGCCGCCTTCTTCATCCTCTGATGTCACCCATGGCTACCACCAAGCCCTGAGAATCTCTTAGAGAGGACAGAATGCCAATTTTCCCTCTGCATAGGTCAATCCCCGCACAACTGCCAAACAGGCTCCACTCTCTTGCACCCCATCACGCTTTCCACTCTTCCCTCCATTTTTCCTTCCCATGAGTGTCTCTAAAATGATTATCTGACCAAGAGAAATGTGTGCTGAGGTTTACTCTCACAGCCCCTAGTTACCTTTCTATTTTTGTTCTATTGCAGTGACAGGTGATTTGAAGCGATGATAAATCCGTGCATTTAAAGTCTTGATTGCCTGAATAAATAGATTGGATGGCTTCGGTAATTGGGTAATTAAAGTAAAATGGAGGTGCCAGTGGGGCCAGAAACTGAAGATATGTAGTTGGCTATTTCATCTTGGAAAAACCCAAACCAGATCTACAGTAGGAGCAAAAGAGCAAAGGGCACATATTCACAAGAGATGGTAGCAGGTGTGAGGGACATAATTTCACAGAACTGAGATGTAAACAGGGAGAAAAGATACCCTTCTGTTTCTTTGTCTCCCAAAGCTCAGAATTTCAGGGTAGGCTAAGCAGGAAACCAGAGAGGCTATGATTCTCTTCTAAACAGATGTGTTTTTACTGTACCTGCCCTCTCTCCCATTTACACACACACACACACACACACACACACACCACTGCCTGTCGCTCCAGCTCCAGGAGACCTGATGCCTTCTTCCTGCCTCC
>LOJH01012697.1:15199-32278 GCA_001685095.1 Ellobius talpinus
TTGTTGTTGTTGTTGTTGTTGCTGTTGTTGTTGTTGTTGTTGTTATTATTATTATTATTATAATTTACCCTAGAGGTCCTTTGTGTATACATTATAACTTCCTTGTTTGTTTTTTATGACATTCCTGATGTATAAATCAGTGGGTCTATGTATGTATCTGTTGTGCTTTTTCTTGGACTTTTTTCTATCTGCATGTTTGTTTTTTCCTATTATGATTATTTATATTTTATTATTATGCCTTGGTTTATATTGGCCATTAGATATCTGTTTTCTAATGAAAGACCAAGAGCGGGTGGTCATGGATGGAAGGGGAAGCAGGTAGGAATTGGGAGGAATAGAGTAATGATTTTTAACCTTCCTAATGCTGATACCCATTAATACAGTTCCTCATGTTGCGGTGATCTCCTACCATAAAATTATTTTTGTTGTTACATCATAACTATATATTTGCTAGCTGTGAATTATAATATAAAAATATCTGATTTGTAGGATATCTGACATGTAACCTCTGTGAAGGGATTGTAGGGCCTTCAAAGGGACCATGACCCACAGGTCAAAGATAGATGAAATAGAGTGAGAGAAACTATAATCAAGACATATTGTATTAAAAATCAACTCTTAATTTAAAAAGTAAATTATGAGAAGAAGTGAAATATATTTTTATACAAAATCATATGCCTTGCATGAAATTTTACATATTGGCTTATTTTTTTAGATTCACTTTTAAAACAAATGAAAGTTTTGAAAATTGAGTGTGGTGGTTGATTGTACCTGCCCCCACAAGCTCATAAAGAGCGACACTATTAGGAGGTATGGCTTTGTGACAACAGCTATAGCCTTGTTGGAAGAAGTGTGTCTTTGTGGGGTGTGCTTTGAAGTCTCATATATGCTTAATCCACACCCAGTGTCTCAGTTCTTTTCCTGTTGCTTTGGGATAAAAGATGTAGAATTTTTAGCTTCTTCTCCAACAGCATGTCTGCCTGCCCACCACCATGTTCTGCCATCATGATAATGGACTAAATTTGTGAAACTTTAAGCCACCCAATTATGTTTTTTCTTTATAAGAGTTGCCATGGTCATGGTCTCTCCATAGCAATAGGAACATGAACTATGACAGAAGTTGGTACCAGGAACTGAGGTATTGCTGGGATAGATTTGACAGTGCTTTTGTTTGAAGGACTATGGTCCTTGGGACAGTGGATTAGAAAAGCAGTTGAATGCTTAAAGTACTGCTTTATGGGCACTACCAGTAGAAACATGGAAGATGGTGTTGCGTGTGATTTGATGAAATTTGGGAACCTGACTCAAGAAGTTTTAGAGAAGAATATTAATAGGTAGCCTGCAGATCATTCTTGGGATATTTTGATTTTTAAAAAGTGGCTTCTTTTTGCCCTTGTCCAGAAAGTCTGCCTAAGGCTAAAATTAAGAGAGTTGATTAATTCCATTGTCAGAGAAAATCTCAAAAACAGCCTAGAGTATACTCTGTCATTTGGTTACTAGTGTTCATGTTTATAAAGATTTTACTGAAAAGGAACAATCTGAGCAAGGAAAAATACAATATGTACAATTTGAGGAGAAAAAGAGCCCCAGGAAGCTGGAGTAGAGCTAAGTCTTATGTTCAAGGAGATAGACAAACTAAGGAATGGAATAAAGGGAGTGGTAACCTTGGGGCAAGATCCTGCCTAGCTAAGTTTCCAACTTGTGAACAGAAATTAAGGGAAAGTTTAAAGCCAGGTGTGGTGTTGGACACCTTTAATCCCAGAACCCAGAAGGCAGACACTGGCAGATCTCTGAGTTTGAGGCCAGTTTAGTCTACAGAGCTAGTTCCAGAACATCAAAGCTTAGGTGGTGATGGAAACCATGGAAAAAAGAAAGCTGGTGAGTATGTAGTTGAAAAGGGATCCATGTTCCAGTCTGAGCAAGCAACAGATCTTGGCAGCTTCAACCATGTGGTTCTGGCTTTAGATTCAGATAGAAGAAAGGGGCTATGGAATTTCCTTCTCTGACTCAAAAAAGCTGCTAAGGGCATGAACATTTCAGGGGTGTCCCTGAATAGAGGCCCAGGGAGGTCATTCTGTGAAGCTGTGAAGGTGAAGCCTGGATTGCCTGGGAGACCCCAAGATGTTAGATATGCCAGATTCATGGGATACCTGCCAAGCAAAGATGCTAATAGGGAGTGGAACTAGCCCAAGAGAGAGAAGTGTGTTCCAATCAACAAAACTAAAAGGAACTGGAAATCTGAAGAGTGTTTTGACATTTGTCATGGAGATGCAGAGTTTGGACTTTGACCAGCTGAATTTTGGTCTTGCTTTTGCCCAGTATTTCCACACTATGCTCCTTTCTCTGTGTTTTGTAATAAGAATGCATATCCTCTGCCATTATATGTTGGAAGCATGTAATTTGTTTTTTTAATTTTGATTTTATAGGGGATTACATTTAAGAAATTACATGAATTGCTGAAGAGACTTTGAACTTTGGACTTTAAAACATTGCTCAGACTGTGATAGACTATGGGGACTTTTGAAGTTGGATTGATTACATTTTGCCTTATGATATTTTTGTAAGATTATGGGGGTCAGGAAGTGAAATGTGGTAATTTGAAGAACTGGCCCCCATAAGCTCATGGGGAGTACCACTATTATTAAGAGGTGTGGCTTTGCTGCAATTGGTATGGCCTTGTTGAAGGAAGTGTCTCACTGTGGGGCGGGCTTTAAGTTCTCATGTATGTTCAAGCCATGCCCAATAAGATAGACTACTTTGAGTTGTCTGTGATTTCAGAGGGAGGGCTCTCAGCTACTTCTCTAGCACCATGTCTGCCTGTGCACTGCCATGTCCTGCCATGATAATAAGGGACTCTATCTCTGAAAAGATAAAACACCCAAATAAATGTTTTCCTTTATGAGTGTTGCCATGGTCATAGTTTCTCTTGACAGCAATAGAAACCCTAACTAAGACATTGAGTAAAGGAATGCAGCTACTGTGAACTGGCAATGTGAATTAACCAATAATGGTGATAACAAGTGCTAAAATGTCTTACTCATAAGTAACACTGATACACAATTAGGTTATTCAAAAACTGCCATACTGTAAGAATGGGTTGCTCATGACAAAAACATTTTATTAAAAATGAAAAAAGTCATACTGTCAAAAATGGAAGATTACCCACTTTTAGTCATCATGGTCCAATGTCAAATACCAAAATAGCTGAAACGCTGAAACTGGGTAGTAATGCTTCTGTCATTCTCATCCTGCGCCTATGAGATGGTGCTATGACAGAGACATTTGAACATGTTTAATGTCCCAAAATCTGCAAAGGCAATTAGTGGCAATAAAATTTGTATTGGGTCTGGATAAATTTTAGACAATTAGCTGTCCTCTAAAGGAGATTTAGCCAAGTATCCCAGTGGGACACGTGACTTATCCACATTTATTACTCATTAGAGGAAAGTAATTCCTATCACAGCTGCACATGAAGGTATTTATTATAATAAATTCAGATCAGCTAATGGACTCTATAACCCTTTGGTGAAGTACAAACTTCTAGGTAAAGCACATGAAGTATAAATTGATTGCTGATGTGCTCTAATACAGATTACATGTATACATATGCCTGTAAACTTCAAAGCTAGACATTGTATTTAAAAAATAAAATATATAGTATCTTCATTGAACTGGTTCTTCTTGTGCACACACAGAGAGGAAAATTAGAACGCATCTTCTTACACCAAACCCAACACTATTTCTGGGTAGAATATTCTATGTGTTTTATGTATTTACTCATGAATTATACATACAAGAATAAGCAAACACATAATTTTTCAAGTGTGTCTCAACAGCACACAAAGTTCAAAATGCCTCGTGGCTGGCTATTGCGCGTGGGTCTGATAAGCAACACCATAACCCAAACTATGTACTGTTTTCACTGTTTTTCCTTACATTTTGATTTCTTCCTATCATTTTTGCATATTTCTCCAAAGTGATCCATTGTCTTTAGGAAAAGAATACTCCTCTAAAATTCTTTAAATACCATTCTCACCTAAAATGACACAAACAAGCTCCAGGAAGTCACACGTATCCATCCAGGGCACAGGTCACATTTGTTTACACAGGAACCCCATCTTTTCATCTATCTCCAAGGTGCTGATGCTGCCTTATTTCCTCGCAATGACATTTCCTGTCAGCAGCACAAGTGGGAAATCCTGTTTGATTTTATGAGAAGGTGCCTGCGGCTTTCCATCAAAGTTGAATCCCCTGTACACATGTGCAGCAGGAACTCACAGAACTTTTTATTCTGCTTTTTCAATCTATTAGCCTCCTGCCACTTCCTTTGAATGTTATTGTAAAGAAAACAATCGAATCATCCCCCATTGTACTTGGATGTTAAAAAGTCTTATCACATCTGAAAAAAAAAGTGTTTTTGACTTAAATCTTGTGATGTTTTCTTCTAACTGATATTTGGCCCTCAGTAGTCTCTTTCAGATACTTACAGGACAATGACACTAAGGATACTTTCCTTTTATAGTCCTAGCAAATTCAAGCTGTGTATGTGTGTTTATGTGGCTAAACCTAGCCTATCAGACACCTTAAGACACTAAAATAAATATTTCCTCTTAATCATAGAATTGAATCCCTTCAGATATTAAGAATAAACATAGGATAATTTCTTTCATATACAGACTGAGGAAAATTACAGATATATGAGGAACAGAAATGGCCTATTTGAAAGTTAGTACAATGTGGGGAAACTTCCTGGTTCTTGGTTGTCATCATAAATCAATTTGCTTGCCTTTGAAAAATTCTGACTATTTTAATGAATGAAAAAGTAGACCCCCATCGCTTCTACTAAATCAATGCAAAATTCACAAAATAATCAGGATGCCTATGTAGTTCAAAGAAACAGTCTCTATCCAACCATTTGCAATATCTTCCTTTTACTCATACCCATGATTTAACTAAACCTTTTAATTTTCAATGAGTCCATTGATACATAGCACTATGCATACATGCACACTCAAACACACATGTAATTATGTGTTATTTAGTGGTATTCTCTCCTTTAAAATTCAGAAATGTGTGTTTCTAGCTTTTCCTCCAAATTTCTAGCACCCAGAGTAGGACCTATCAAAATTTCTGAAATAAATAAATGCTATATAAAAATAAATTATACATATGTAACTCTTTATAATTATAAAATTCTTTCAACTTCAATAACCATATAAGTATTTCTATAAAAGTAATTTAACTTAACTTCTTATAATTTTACTACTTATCTGATTTTCTTTTTAATTAATTTTTACTAAGAGATTTCAAAAGTGACATGATGTTAAATAAAACTTTCGGTAAGACAGAAGGCCTTATGTGCACAAGATTAATTATAAATAAGTTATTTAGATGCATTGCATTTTATAAAATACTGATGAAGAAAAATAAAATATGATATTTGTCAATGAGGACTAAATAATATTGGATAAAATTCAAAATGAAGGCAGAAAATAAAATAGGTTAATTTTATTCTTTAAACAAAGTCTTGACCTCAGTCTTGTACATTATTATTTGGGTCTGGATAGGTCCCAGGCAGTAGGGGATTTAAAACTCTTCCTATAATTCAAAGATACAACAAAGAGCATCGGCCCTGGATCCAGCCTCTGGTCTTCACTTTACAAATGAAGAAAGAGGCTTTGAAAAAAAATTAACTCGGCGCAGACTTCAGGAGGATATTTCTTGCTCATTGATCATGACTCAGCGGTTGGGCTGTCTTTCCTAGAAATCCTCATGTCACTGGGAATCCCAGTAACACACACTGTGCACCTCACTGTTGGTGTCAGGCTGCTTCTACTCTGTCTTTCTCCTCACTATTGGGATGCCTGTCAGAGCGGCGCCACTGACATTTTAAACAATCGTACTCTTTCCTACTGCACAAAACAGGAGTGGATAAATATTTGTCAAACATGAGAAGGAATAACTACAAGGGACTTTCATGCTGAGGGGCTTATTTGAGTCCTTCCCTTCCTGTTCCCGTCCAGTTCTTCAGAGGATGACTCCGAGTCTGAAGGGCAGAGAAAAATTTTTAGTTTATTTCTTCTAGTAGCAAAAAAAAAGACCTTTATTGAGGGGTAATCCATTTGCATTTATCCTAATTTGCTAAGAATGAATCAAAATTCCATTCACAGAAGCCCGAAAAGAAGGTCACTTACCTAATTTTACATTGTAGGGTATTTCTTCAAATTATTTCATTTTCCAGTCTCTCCTCGGCTGTTTTCACTCTTCTTAGAATTTCTTCCCCCTGTCTCTTTCCCATCCAAACGCGACACATCCACCCTCTAAATCGCAGCTCAAATATCACTTCCTTTGTGAAACCCTTCCTTGACCTTTCAGACAGAACAGGTTACTTCCTATTTCATGCTCCCTTAGCACTCAGAGGCAGTGACATAGTGACGGGAAGCAGTAGGACCCCGATCTGAGAGGAGAAGCTTTCATCATTTTTATTTATTTTTACATCCCTGTGTTTAGTCCATCTACAATATATTTGGGATCCAAGAAATGTTGATTACAGCCTGTTATTTTTCCTTAAATGTTCTGTGGTTTCAAACTGCATAACTATGTAAAGAACAAGAATTAAGTGGTTCAATGAGCAACAAGGCAAACAAGAAAGTGGCTTTGAAACTCAATATGGGTATAATTAATTGGAATTTAAGATGTTCAGTCAGTGGTGACATTGTGTGTCTCCAGGTCTGATGAGCCTCCACACAAATCAGTCAATGCAAGTGTGAAGTTGCCAGGTACGGTGGCATCTGCTAGCACCTGTAATTACTAGTAAGTTTAAGTAATCCTAGCACCCACAGCAAGGCGGTGCTTAGGGAGGGGGTAATGAGTTGGAGGCGAGATTGAACGAAATAGCAAGTTGCATGCCCATCTGAAACTACAGTGAGATACGGCTCAGCAAAAATACCACAAAACAAAAGAACAATAAAGGGTCAAGCCCATACAATTTTGGTTAGAGCAAGATGTCCTTGAAGGATGATAATGCAAATTCAGGCCAATATGTACTTCTTCACAGAGTGTGTGTGTGTGTGTGTGTGTGTGTGTGTGTGTGTGTGTAAAAAGAGAAAGAGTTAAAATAAATAAATATATATTCTAAAACTAAAAAATGAATTTAATAAAATATTTTGAATTAAAGGAAGAAGTAGGACATGTGTTTTTTTATTTTCTGATATCAAGTCATATAAGTGTCAAGAGATACAAAATTCAATGTTAGTTAAAACTATGTGCTTCATTGGAATGAATTATATGCACATTGGAGAATATCAATCAGTTTTTGAGTAGGATTGTGCCTTATCATTTGCTTGAGAAATGATTAATTGAAAATTAGATTGAATATGATTCCAAGTTTGTGCAAAAGATACATGCAGATCAACAGGATCATCAATGATGTAATATTCAGAAGGATGGGCAGGAGCTATAAGACATCTTACCAACAGGAAACTTCCTTAGAGCCATAACCCAACTTCTCCAGTATTTTGTGACCCTTTTTCAGCAAGATTGTGTTAGACGTTCACCACCAACCCGATTTCTTTAGAATATTTAGTCGTGTGATTTAATTTTTGTTACAAGGAGCCATGTTAAAACTTCATTACGTTGTATTTTTTTTTGTCCAGCGTGGAAACTAAGGTTTCATCATTTCACTTTCATATAAGCATTTTCAAACTTATGATAAAATTGCATCTAGTTTTGTTTTACCAAGGACAAAGCATCCTGCTTTCAGGATGCCTTTCATAGTTGAGATGTGTTGGGCCCTGGGTTTGTGTCATCTTTACTCTTTTCCAGGAGTGCACACTTTCCAGCTTC
Organism: Ellobius talpinus; assembly: GCA_001685095.1. Taxonomy (NCBI): domain Eukaryota; kingdom Metazoa; phylum Chordata; class Mammalia; order Rodentia; family Cricetidae; genus Ellobius; species Ellobius talpinus. The sequence goes on from LOJH01012697.1 coordinate 23,045, forward strand.
ACTGGTCTAGTCTCAAACTAGATACTGCATTCTTATTCACTACACTACCTAGGAAACTGTCAAATTTTTATACAAACCTTGTAATCCTTGAGTTATTTAGGGATGGTGAATGAATCATGTCGAAATTATAACACAATATGATTCCTTTCCTTTTACACCTTTTAAACTGCTTGAGGGTTTTCATTTGTTTGTTTTGGTTTTTTTTTGAGGCAGGGTTTTTCTGTGTGTAGCTTTGGAGCCTGTCCTGGAACTCACTCTGTGGAGAAGGCTGGACTCTAACTCACAGAGATCCACCTGCCTCTGCCTCCCAAATGTAGGTATTAAAGGCTTTTTGTCACTTCCACCCGGCACACTGTTGTAATTTTACACTAACTTCCCTTCATTGGCAAGCCTCATCAGGGTGGTAAATTGCTAGATGCTAAAGTTGATATTTTGACCTTTTTATTTTTTAGATTTTGAAAAGCAGTTACTTGTGTAGTAAGTTGGCATTATTATGAAATCAATCTCCAGACATTGTTCGAAGTATAGATAATATTGTGTGTGTGGTGCCTCAAGCCACCGCAGAATAATGAATGCATCTGAAGTATCAGCATGGAGTAAAGACCAGGTCACATTGTGAAATTCTCTTCCATTCAGACTTCACTGGTGAGCAAATATGTCGTTTTGCACCAAGATGCTCCTCATCAAGCATACTTAAGTGAAGTGTCTTTCTTGCCTTTTGGAACTTCCACATTAGCAATAGATTGGATCGTCACATCACTGTCTGCAGCAAGTTCAGCGTAACACCAAGCACAATTGTCACTTCCCTGAGGACATGTAGCCAACATATGTTCTAATGAAAAATTTACTTCCGTCCACTTAAATTAAGTTCATATGTCATGCTAATTATCTAGTTCTGCCTATTCTTTGCCCCTGAATCCAATGACCTTCAAGATGGAGCAGAATCCATCTGCTGAGTTTGGAGAGGGGAACTTTTCACTAAAGACTGGTGATGAGAAGTGAACCTGGGAAGGGAAACTGAAGCCTTTTGCATCATTTGTACCAATCTTCCCTTTGAGTAAGGACTGTGTGAAGGATGTAGGAAGAAGGAACTCCATACTGCATGAAAGATAAACCTCGATTTGTGATCTTTTATTCAGCCATGTCTTACTGTCTCTACAATCCTGAAGAAACATCTGGACTCGGGGAGCCACAAAGACGTGCTTTGTAGCATCATTTGGGGGCCCGAGAGCATAGATTTCTAGACATATTCGTCACTTTTTCAGTAAATAAAAAATATCTAACTTTCTAAAATATTTACTATTTTCCCAAATGTGAACATCTTTGGGCATATGTAGAGCCATTCTTTTGTACTATCCTTCTCATTCCCTGCAGGAATTGCTTAATCTTTATCTACCCCAGTTTATACATTCATAACAATAACAAATATCCTTAGGAGTTGTAGATAAAAAATGAAGGAGGTATGGAGGTAATGTGTGAATCATGACTTACTGCCTGGCATTTAATTTATTTATTATTGCAATTATCAAGCAGCGTTTTGCACTGTTTCGAAGCACACTGCGGTAGAACAAGCAAGGAAAGTATCAATGTAATCTGAAGCAAGAACAGCTCCTATCCTTTTCTAATTTCTTATTTCTTATTTCCAGTTTCAACAAAATACCTATGGGTATTTTGGCAATTTCCTGACAAATGTAAGGATGGGATTAATAGGGAATGAGAGGAAAATCTAGCAGGACAACATATTCTCTCAGGTTCAGAAGAGGCATCTGCTGTTCAGCATTTTATCACGGGTCATACAAATACTGGGTTTCTATATATTTCAAAATTAATGGTTTCGATAATGTGGAATATTATTATCCTAGAATTTCAGTTCCAAACTTTCCTTACTCCACAAGCCACATTAGCAATATATACTTTAAAAACTCTGCCTGTTCTCAAACCTCTGACACATGAAATTGACCAGATTCACCACATTCGGAGCATCAGGAAGCACAGCCATCCTCAATTTTCTGAGAATATTATAATATGGGTGTAAAGGGCATCTTTTTGACTCTCAGATTAGGTTTATAACAAGGGAAGCATCCAAACCCTTGGCTTCTTGTTCTCTACATTGGACTGAATCAACATTTGCAAATATTTTCATTGTATTTGAGGCAATATACTGACCCCAGTTTAGCCATGGTGACTTGTACATGCTATAGGTACATTTCTCCTTGGATATGCTTAATTCATTACCTTAGGAAACTAACCCTGTGAGCATTCTGTGGTATTCTGATTGCCATCTTTTTAGGTTGTTTTACCAGGAGCTGTGATATGGCATTGCCACTGATTTCTTCTCCATATTGTGCTGGCGATAGTGGTAGTTATTGTTAGACTAGAAAGACAACTAAATGAAGATCCAATAGCTACTAAAAACTATTATTTAAATTTTAAAATTCCTTAATTAAAAATTAAATTTAATAGCTCTACTCTGGTAAATAGATAATTTGAACAAAATACTTAGGCCCTAAAACTCATGATCGAGGGCAATGATACAGCATATTTTGATTTAATATATGTTTTAGATTATACTTTTGGAATTTTCTTTAATTTTTTTAGAACTGTGTCTATAAATCTCCAAAGCAAGTCAACATATATTTGGATAAATCATAATGGGGATTTTTTCATTTTGGTTAACATATTTTTTCTTGGATGTAACTTATTATGATGTATTATAAAAGTTGCTACTAGTGCTTATTTGACTTCCAGAGAGTTATAAAGAAATGGATAACTGTTTATCCACCTTGTTTGATCTTGACATAATTGTATATGATTTTAAAATTATATGCTACAACTTTAGTTCATTCATTTGACTCTCTTAAAACTTCTAGAAATTTGAAAATACCACTTTTTTCTCCTTTGTGATAAGACACAAAGGAAAAACCCACCATATTTCAACTAATATTCTCTCTTTCACAGTTGCTATAAGTCCTTATCTTTTGTAATACCTCTGGTGACTGTAATCACTAATCCCATGTTTTGAAAATTATTTAAGATTGAAGGTACTACAGCTGTACATATTGCTTCAGTCTCTAGAGCCCTGAAAAAAGATTTAGTGCATTTTCAAAAGAATTTTGCAGGTAGGAGCCCAAATGGATTTTCAACTATGCCTCAACCTTTTTGAAACCTACTGATGCTGAATAGTCTTTTACCGGTTGCCATGCCAACTGATACCAGAGGAACACTCTGCAGTGTGTTCATCCCTTAGAAAGCTTCACCAGATGTCTTCAACAAATTGCTATGAAAAGACTTTGGTCTGCCAGTCTTGTTAGGAGATAAAAACCAGGCTATGAGACACCCCTGCCTTCACTTCTGATAAAAACAACCCATAAAACATGTAGACTTGCTCTCCTCTCACAATAACCAGCCAAATCTTTCACCCTCACCCCTACCCTCCTTACTTTCTGTAGCAGGATTTTTAAAATATTTATGCTCTTATTTCTACATGAAGCAGAAGCCATTATATGCTGCAGCTGACATTGTCTGGCCTAGCAAAGCAAGAAGCATCTGGCTGGCAGCAAAGAGAGACAGCAAGTTGATAAATTATTGATTTACATAAATCAACACCCTTTAAATATTGGCCTTTGGAAGGAAAAAAGGCTTTTATACTATTTCAGATTAGAAAGTGGTAGGATGATAAATTCGTAGTCAGCTGTATCACAAGTTTATATTTTGAATCAAAGATATACAGGCATTTCATGAATGTGCATATTGTAGGCAATAAGTCTGTGATGAAAGCAACAAAATTGCAAGTTCCCTAGGAGGTGCCAAGCTAACATCATTTATTTAAAAATATATTTGTAATTTTAAATTTAATTTAATTATTTAATCTTTAAATATCCATATAATGTTTGGCATGAATATAATATTATTTAAGGATCATTGTCTCTAAAAAGAGACCCGGCAAATTTATTTTCAAAGAATAATATTTCCACATACCAACTGGCATCACTGTAGTAAAACTGCAGGTTTGCACGTGCAAATGAATTATTAACCACCAGACTATTTGTTTACATATGTAGTAATTACAAAGCAGTATGAAAATTGGGGAATTTGCATATACAATTGAGATTTAGGCATTCAATAAGACTGAATTTTAAGTAGGAATTTAAATAAAATCTTATTTCTAATTCTCAAGAAAAGAATTACCAAATTGAGTCCAAATTTATTCCAGACTACTCTGTTATATTGTGGTTCATATTTAAAACTCAGACAAAATGCCAAATTTTAAATTAACCAACTAAAAAAAAAGGATTATCTCTTTGTATTTCTGTGATAGTGTGGCCCCTTTCTGGTTCTCAGCTCATGTATGCATAAACTCATGAGTTTGTGGCCTACTAGAACTTTCTGCTTTTTCTAACATGGGCAGATAACTTAAACTTAATTTTTTTAAATACTATGTGAATACTGAATATTGTTCTCTTTGTTAAATATTTCCATAAATTTTGGTTTCAAATACTTTGGATAAGTAGTTTAAAATTTAATTTTTTTCTCCCATCTTTTTTATTAAAAAAATAAAGTGACACATCTCAAGCATATTCCCTAAACTCCCTAAACACTTCGCAGACTCCCTTCCCTTCCTATCCACCCAGCTCTATGTCTTTTTTTGCTTAGTTTGGTTTCATTATTTTGTAGGTGCACAGAGTAAGACTGACTGATTTTCGTCCACAATTATAAAGTAACTAGGAATCATGCATTTTCCCAATATGATTCTTATCATAGAATCATAAAATAGAACTTTGCAGCTATCCCTCCTCAGTCCCTCACTTGAAGCAGGTGACAGTCGGGATTCATCTTCCAGATATATTTATTATGATGGACTAGAAAGTCCTTTCTCCAAGAGGGATCTGATCAGCACACCTGTACCTCCACTGTCCTCTACCTCCATCAGGAATAATATGACCAGTACTTTCCCTAGAAGGAGGAAATGTGATTGGTTCTCNAGATTTCTTCAAAGATAGCATGACATCCACGTGCTACTTTTCTGTAAGCTTGCAGTTTGTAAGTGGCTTTTCTCTAGTAGGGCTGTGGTCACAACGGAAGTACAATAAACACAAACGAATGCTCCTCAGGCTGGGTCATCATGTTAGCATCATCGCCACAGGGTGCTTATGCAGGTGCATCTTTAATGCATACATATGAATTCACAAAATTATTGAGCCAGGACCAAGACAGACCAGTGTCTGACAGTGAGGATAAAAGATGGGAATATTAACATCATGGAACATGTGGATTTTTCTGGTCCCGTCTTCTGCTGCTTTGTGTCTTGTTGTTAACTTGTTATATGAGGATCAGTTCTATGAAGAAGGGAAATATGTTCAAAGATATTAGGGATAATTATTATTGGCACCTCTAGAATTTCAAGTTACTTTCAAAAGAGAAAGATTCAATATATAAAATTCGTAGGACTCCAGTAGAATGTGGAAAATTAAAATATTACATTTAGAAATTGAGGAGGAAAAAAAATAGTCAAGAGTGGTGCTTAGGATTTGACCCAGTAGGTGTTATTGACCATGTGGATAAGTATATTTTCAACAGAACATACAGATGACAGCTTGACAAATGGAAACAGGGAAAGTAACATTTGGAAATGAGGGAAACAAAACTAACAAAAATAACTGTCTTGGCCACTGTTCTATTGCTATGAAGAGATACCATGACCAAGGCATCTCATAAAGGAAAGCATTTAATTGGACCTTGCTTACAGTTTTAGACAGTTAATTCATAGCATCACGGTGGAAAGCAGGCAGACAAGATGCTGGAGCAGTAGCTGAGAGTTTTACATCCTGATCAACAGGCAGCAGGCAGAGTTAACACCAGTGGCTCTGGCATGGACTTTGTAAATCCCCAGTGACACATCTCCAACAATGCCAATTCCTTCTCAAACATTTTCCCTAATTGAGGATCAAGAATTCAAAGGAGCCTATGAGTGTCACATTCTCAAACTACCGCAAAAGCAGATGTTGAAAAACAAACTTCTTTCTTTTTTTAAGATCTATTTTAATATTTTGCTTCCAAGATTATTCCGGCAGATGTCATAAAATCCATGAAAACAGATGTGAGTGGGACATTTTTAGTCTATTACTCTGATAAGAACAATTCAGCACAAAAAAAGCTGAAGATGTGAACTCAACAGACCAAACCAATGGTCTTAATAAGTTCTCTAGATCAATATTTAAAGTCTTGGCTTTAGAGAACTAGAGCAAAACCTCCTAGGACATATTGCTACCAAAAGTCGCACAGCAGGAGATGGGAAAATTACCTTTTTTAAAAATGTATTTGCCTTGCTTTTAACAGGGAAGTAGAGCCTTCATTTAAAGTTTTTTATTTATTTTTTTTAAAGGAGAGAATGCCAAGACATGAGGGGATACAGAAGGTGGAAAACAGATACAGCAGAATCAGAAGAGATATTCTAGATGTGCCAACACGATGGGCCACTGGAAAACATATGGGATGAGCATCTGGGTTTATCGTCACCATGGAGACAATGCAAGGTTATGCCCCGACCCCAGGTAGCATCTATTGTTGCTTGTAGGTACGGAGCCCATTGATTATACATTAAAGAAAGAAAAAGAAAGAAAAGCAGAATTTTATGGCAGTCAGAGATGCAGAGGGTCAAAGGAGTCAAAGATGGGTACGAAGGAAATACCAATTTCACTTTTCTTTCACCGTAAACCATCCATAATTTGAATGTCCTCTTGAAAACTCACATGGTGGTATATTTACTGTTTTAGCAGTGTTTAAACGCACTGTGTAAAGATGTGAGCAGGCGTCATGCACATAAACTGATTGGCATCTTCTTGCAGAAGTGGGCTAGTGACAAAGGGATTGGGATTGGTTCATTTCCCCACTCTCTGGCTGTCTCCCTTGCACTATGTAACCACACAAGATGAAACTACTGCCATATGCTAGAGACATGCGCTTTAAATCACCCTTAAAAGTGTGAGTCAAATAATACATACATATATTTATTCCAGTTTTCAGCTTGTCATAGCATCAGGAAATAGAAAAAGAAAATGATCATAACACTTTTATTTGTAGTAATTATCCCTTATAACTTTCGAAGTCTCCACCTAATATGTATTCATAATCGATATAATCCATATTGCCTGTTTTAGGTATTTATATAAAAATCATAGGAAAATTTTATATTCCTTCCTTAAAAATAACATTGTTTTCACTTTTGACAGTCGTCTTTTCAATGACTATAGTTAATTGTTGTGCGTTAGTGATATTCAATAGATAAAAATACATAGTGCATCATCGTGTTGATGAATATGTTAATTTTTCTAATCTGACTGGCCAAAAGTATGTTACAAATATAAATATGGGTAAGAGTATAACTCAGTGGAAGTGTGTGCTTAAGTCCCTAGGTTCAGTCCCAATATCTTATGTAAAATAAAATAAGTGATGGCCAGGTGGTGGTGGCACACACCTTTAATTCCAGTGCTTTGAAGGCAGAGGCAAGCAACTATCTTTAAGTTTGATGCCAGTCAGGTATACAGAACTAGTTATAAGATAGTCAGGACTATCACACACAGAAACCTGTCTCAAAATCACACCCCACAAAAAGATGAGTTTGGTTTAAAATAATAATGAAACCAGTTCTAACAACAAAATGCAAAATGCATAGCCAAACAATTGCCACATAAAAATATAGATGTAAGTATAATATTTATCTACACACACATATGTAATCAAAAAGTCCAGAATAATCATTGCATTATTCTTTCTATCTAATAATTGTCTATCATGAGAAATTCTTTGTTTTCAAGAATATGTGAAGCAGCTTGATAGCAATTTTTAAATGTATTAAACTTTCTGGATTAATTGTCACACCAGAAACTATATGAAAACATGAAGTCACTGTTTTCAGTAATATGGGATTATAACAACTGGTCAAAACCTCCAATCTGCACACTAAGCACTAAAGGCAGAACAAACTTTCCCATGAGTGCTAGTCACATTAAATGTGTGAAATTCAAATACAGGGTCAATTCTGCTTCTTTCAGGGACTAATATGACCCTTATGCAGTAACTGGAGTGAGAAGCATGTTGCTGGGCATCATTTGCCAGTCCTCCAAAACCATTCTCTGAAAGCAGAGAGATACTTGCAAGTGGAAGGCATGTTATAAACCTACAAAGCAAGGCAGTGTTTACCTTTTAGGAATTTAGCAACTCCTTTGCCGACATCCGCTTTCCTTTCTACAATTCACAAAAGTACATAAGGTGGTCCTATGTTCTTTGAGCGGTTTGATATTGTTGTTGTTGTTGTTTTTATATGTTTGTTTTATATTAGTGGCTAAATCTGAAAGTAAGCGGAAAACCAGGAGTCAGATACATGAGAGTTGTGCTGTGATACCTGACTAGAGGATGCATATATATAATAGCTGATTTTCACAAAGTTTTACCAGTCCTTCTCTATTCATGTGGATCTAGAGAGCTCTGTCTGCTCTAGTCAGGGTTGGTGACATTCCAAGGCTTTGCTGTTAGCTTGCAGTGCTGTTGTGAGGTGGTGAAAACTTCCTGAAGTCTGATCTGGTGGAAGGAGGTGAGGCCATTGTGGACTTGCTCTTTGGGAAATATTGGGATTCTGGCACCGTCTCTGTTTTCTTTCTTTTCTTCACAGCTTCTGTCCTTCCTCCATTGTGTACCACTGCTCTTAATGTTCTGTCTGCTCACTTGCATAGGAGTTTTGGAGACTTGCAGGCACACACTAAAACCATGAGACTCCTTTGCCCCACACCCACTCCCCAAATTCTCCCATTTACATAGATTTTCTTGGGTACTTATTCACGGCTCCAAAAAACTGACTAATTTGGGAAACCACAAATGTCAAGTGAGCTGCTACAGTCCAGATACCATGTAACTAAAGAGATATTCTTTGCGATAGTTTGAAAACTATTTAAAACACCCTGGGCTCGTTCTTTTGCTATTTTCATTTCAGTGTTAATTCTACCCAGGTTTATAAGTTTGAATAGTATCCACTCACCAACACTAAAAAATGCTGCTATTAATTAAAGGCTCAATGACCTTTATTAGTGGCTAGAATCCACTAATAAGAGAGTACATACCATATTCATCTTTTTGGTATGGGTTACCTCACTTAGTATAGTGTTTTCTCTTTCCATCCATTTGCATGCAAAATTCAATATGTCGTTTTTTACTGCTGAGTAGTACTCTAATAGATATATA
>LOJH01012698.1:9364-22198 GCA_001685095.1 Ellobius talpinus
GTGTGTGTGTGTGTGTGTGTGTGTGTGTGTGTGTGTGTGTGTGTGTAGTAGAAGGTGTCACCAGTAGCAAGGACTGACACCCTAGTAACAGCCAGGCCCCCAGACTCCAACAGCAGAGGTCCCCACACCAAGGAACTCCCTGCCCAGCTCAACATGTTGTAATATGATAAATTCTTGTGAATAAGAAAAAGACAAAGTGCAGAAATGTGAAAGCTGCCCTGTCACCCTCGATCTCAGCAGGAGTGACTGGTCACCTCTGGCACATTTCCTTCTTGCTTGCAGGGACATGCGTACCCTGAACTTTGCTACTAAACATGACTTTACATGAGCCGAGGGCTACATGCCTACAAGCATGAGGGACTGAGTGGAATCCCCACAGAAAAGCTCCGAATAATGGCCCACACCTGTCATTCCAGTGCAGGGGAGGTAGAAGCAAGGGATTCTGGGACTAGCCGGCCAGCCAGCTAGCCAGCATAGCTTACTTGTGAGCTCCAGGCTAGGAGAGGCCTCATCTCAAAACATGGTGTGGATGTCACCTGTAAATTCTAATTTTGTTCACATTGTGTGTGCAGGGGGGCACACATGTGCACTCAACCACAGAAAAATGTAGTTTTCATGCATTGAGGGGAAAAAGCCAGGTATGGTGGCACATCCCCATGACCCAGGGCCAGCCTGGGTTTCATAGTGAGACCCTGTTTCATAAATGCCACTACGAGCATTTTTGTAAATAAGGTTTTATAAAAAGCCACGCTGGGTTCCAGCTCATCTTGGGCTTGATGACACAGGATAGCTTCAGAGCCTGTGAGCCATGCTTCCCCACCGTCCCTGCACTCCCACGGTGGAGGTGAGGGGCCCTTGTTAGGTCACCTCCACCCATGCTGGGGATCTGCCTTGTCTAACCTTGTTGCCTACTTGTACATGCGAGTTGGCTCAGTGCAGAGAAAACCCACTGCCCCCCACTCACTCAGCGCTGCCCCAACAGGAGGATCACTGCTAAGGTGAAGGGGTCAAAGGTCGCATGGGAGCTCTGTCTGTGGATGTGTGGCAATCAGGCCCCGGTTCTCCAGGGTACAGGACAGTCAGGGTGTATTACATGATGTCTACAGACAAGCTGATGGTGGCCTTGCTTGCTGGCCTGCACTGGGGTGTGGAAGCCTGGAGACCTCTAGAGAAGGGCAGACAGGTCCCCCAGGAACACCAGGACTAGCGCTGCAGGGACGACGCAGTGCGGTCTATCTGCTGCTTAACAAGCCTTTCTCCTCCTGACCTCGTAGGGTATTGAAAGCATTGAACAAATCGCCAGCCTGTGTCGGTCGGACCTGGAGGCCGTGCGAGTGGCAGCACGGGAAGCAACACTATCATTTGGTAAAGACCCTCCCCCCATCCCGGGTGGCACAGTGGGGTTCCAGGGTTCCAGTGGAGATGGGTGACAAGAGCCTCGGCTGTCAGGTCTGGGCTGCTAGGGACCCGGCTGCAGGCCACCTTTGCTTTGCAGCCCCTGCTCAGTGCAGGTTCCCCTCATAGCAGGATGACAGATAGGGTGTAATTCCCCCCTCCCCCACTTCGTTTATGGTCCTTGGCAAGCGGTGGGCAGGGAAAAAGTCAGGCCAATGCTCAGGAGACCTCCGGCATAGAAGGCTGTTTCAGGTGTGGATGGTTCAGTCAACAGCAGGGGCAAGGGACCCCCACCGACTACTGTCCTGCCCCTCTAGAGATACCAAGACCTGGCAAAGCAGAACACCAAGGTGATGACAAGCTGCTGATGGATGCCTTTGTGTTCCAGGTGAGGAGGGCCGCCTAGCTTTTGAGAAGATGGACAAACTCCAGTCAGAACAAGAACTCTACCAGGAAGCAGATGTTGAAATCACAATTTTCTAAGCTGTGATTAACGAGCTCCAATCCAGCACCTTTCTTCCTTGACGCTTCCCGGCTTCCATAGGATGAGTTTTGAACTGAGCACCCTAGGCACTCCCTCACAAGTGTGAGCTGTGTCAGCAGCACCCAGTCCAAGGGCACAGCGCTGTATTCACAGAGCAGGAAGAAGGGGTATGTGGGACCTCCAAGGATGTGGCCTACCCCAAATGCTGTTTTTGCTTGTCTTCCTGGGGTGCAGTGTCAGGGGCAGCTGGTGCTGGCTGAGGATCAAGGGTTCAAGACAGACATGCAGGGAATGTGAGCTCCCTGCATACCCTCTGGGACAGCTTGCCAGTGGTCAGGCCCACTTCTGACACATGCCAACTTGCTGCCCGTTAGATGAATTGCTTCAGAAGCCAGAGATGAGGTGAGGTTTTCATTGAGGTGGCTACGGAGGCACACGATGGGTTTCCTACTTGAGTGGGTAAAACACTTGAAACTGGGTATCTGAGATGTCCATGAGGGGCCGAGTGGCTCTCAGGGCTGACTTAGACACCCCCATTTAGTTACGTGGACCATGTATGCTGACTTATCTTGGTATTTATTTGTCTCATTCATGTTCATTCTCTAAAATCTCAATTAAAACCTCTGTAGTGTATGGCTTACCTTACTGCCCAAGTAGATAAGATTGTGTCTGTATAGCCAGGTGGGAGAGGGTGGCAGGCACCACAGGACTCTGCAGAACCCATCGGGGATCCTCGCTACACTTGATTCCCAAGGCTCATGGCAGACTGCCCTCCTCTGGGGACACTTTGAGAATACCCCAGGCCTTTGCAAGTCTTTACCCGACGGGATTTGTCCCATACCTGAAGCTTTCTGCTGGGACAGTAGGCACGGCACTTCCATGGTTCGGGGGCTCCAGGATCATAGCGGGGAACACTTACTGCACAAGAAATTGTGAAACTCTGAGAGGTACAGGGCTCTGCTTTTTCTTTTTTTGGGGGGGCGGTGAGACAGGGTTTCTCTGTGTAGCCCTGGCTGTTCTGGAATTTGCTCTGTAGATCAGGCTGGCCTTGAACATACAGATCTCTCTGCCTCTTGTGGTGGCATTAAAGGTAGGGCTGTGCTTTCTACCACATCTGTCATCGCAAAGTCTGAACTGAAACAGTCACTTGGGGACCCTATATGCTGAGTCTTGTACATGAACTTTTGGGTCTCATTTCAATCTCCGTCATGTATACATCAAATGTGGCTTTATGGATGTCCTGAGACGGGATGACCATGGTGTGTGACAGGCAGCTGGCCGAGGTGTGGTGTGGAGCATGAAACAGGGACTCCAGTGATGCCTGTGGGTCTTGTTCAAGTACTGCAAGGTGCCAAAGGTGGGCTCCTGAAAGAACAGTGTGGAGGTCCTGAGTGAAGGCAGGCTGGCCAGCCACTGGTACTCGCAACCCAGAGCACGCTAATCCTGCAGGGCAGACATCTACCTCATGCTGTCAGGGACGGACAGATGGCTGCCCATCCTGGCTCAGGTCTGTCAGGTAAAGAAACAGGAAGCACCTCACATCTATGTTCTTTAAAAACATTTATTGTTGCAACTAAAATGCAGACCCATTAGTGATACGGCAAGTTGGAAATGGTGCAGTCCGACAGTTCTGTGAGGTCACAGAAGACCCTGAGACACCCCCACCGGGGCATGCACCACCCCACACACCTGCAAAGGTACTACATCGGAAAACTTTTTTGTTGTTGTTGGTTTTTATTTTTGTAAAAATGGTTTCCAAGAAAAAAAAAAAGAACGACCTGCTGAGTAGATATTGGTTTAAGGTTAAGGCATACAGCAGCTTGCTACCTCCAACACAGGCAACGGGGTGGAGCGTGCCCGTTCTCCAGAACATCCACTTAGAAGGCTACTGTACATACCCCACTACTACAGATACAGTCCACTGCCAACTGCTCCCAGCCTGGACTCTGGCTGTGCCACCTCCCCAGGCTCTGTGGGCAAGGCCACCACCATTCCCACCAGTGGCTCTGTGCTGGCTTCTCTGGGTGAAAGGCAAAATGTGAAATGCTGGCAAGAGGCAGTTTGGATTTCCAGCTGCCTTCGCTTCTTATTGTAAAAAAGCCACCCAATGTGGAGGTCTTGTGTCCCCTCACAGGAAGAGTCATGAGCACCATCATCAGTCTCTACCAGGCTCAAGAGTGACACACCTCTGGGCAAGGTGACCTGGGCCAGTGATGACAGCAGCTGATTCTAAGGACTGTCACCCAGGCTGTTCCCAGGAGGGTGCTTCCCACAAGCTGCCTTGCTTCTAATCCTGGCCTGCTCCAGAAGAGCATGAACTTGGAATGGAGGGACTGATTCCAGAGGTGGAAGGGCCCTGCTTGCCTAAGTGTCCAGGGAATGAGGTGTGACCGTGGAATGTCTGAGGTGCGGTGGGGCTTGGCAGGGCAGGCCAGCGAGCCTGGGGTGTCCTGCCAGAGTGAGGCAGTATCTGCACTGGACAGAGCTGCTTCCACAGAGTGGCGGTTACTCAACAATGGCCACATCTGGTCAGAGTATGCAGAGGTGGCTGGACATGGGCTGCTATTGAGTGGGCATCAAAATTCCCCATGTACCATGGTACCACCAGGGCAGAAGACTTCGTGTTTTCGAAATCTCAGGGAAAGCGGAGATTGGGAACGGGATCTACAAGGTCATGGGGAGAAAGCCCAGGTCTCATTCTTGCACATCACATCAGTAGCCACAGGCCACACTGTCCCATGTTCCTGAAGCTTGATTGCTCCCAATGCCCTACAGCCCCTGCTCATGGCCCCAGCTCTGGCTGTACAGTGGCTCCCGTCAGTCTCAAGCCCAGGACTCATCTGATACTGTACTTGACAGAGCCCTGGGTGCCAGGCTGACACCTTACATCATCAGCTCAAGGACATGCTCATGCAGTGGGGACGCCTTTGGGAAAGGTGAATAAATAAAGAGCAGGGCGATTTCTAGGGAGGGTGTGGGGCCTCGTGCTGCCGTGAGCCAGTGCTCTGCTCTGCCGTTCCCTTGCACTCCAGGGAAGGATAAAGCAGAAAGGGAGATACATGGCTGAAGGAGGTGGTGGCTCTGTGTGAACAAGCCTCCCCTGCAGCTTGCTCAGCTGGCTAGTGGCTTTCTTTCCCTGGCATGGCCACTGTGGCCTGCAGCCAAGAGGCTGGAGGGCAAGCTGTGCTGCTGGGTAGCAACCCCATGAAAGCGCATGCCTTGGATGCTCCAGAACACGCGCCTCCCCACAGCCTGGCCACTACAGCACTGGAGGCAGCCATGGCAAGCTCGGTGGTGTTTTATGAGTCCTGACTCTGAAAAGCACCACTAAGGAAAAAGTCTTTGCAGTTTGCAAAAATCATCTGATGCCTTCAAGGATGGTCACGGGCACAGGACTGAACGTTTCAGAGGTTGGTAACAGTCCTGCGAGGTGGCTTCCATGACACCAAGGCTCCTTCCTCCTCTTGTCAGTCATGCTTGCACCTCAGCAGTGTGGGTTCTACCACAATGGTGCCTACTTTCCAAATGAAATGGAAACCGCGGGGTGAGTGCTGGCAGCCACCTAAGATGAACTTGACCCTGAGGCAGGGCCCCAGGGGAGCCCACTTATAGGGATGGGATGTTGAGGATGTGGATATCAGCAAGATGGCTGTCACAAGGAGGGAGGGTACAGATGAGTTTGGAAATGCAGCAGGGACACCTGAGCAAAGCAGAGCCGGGCTTGCTGTTTAGAGGCTGCTCTCCTCACAACAGGGCAGCTCTAGGACACCTGCCAGCTCAGAGTACACAACGGGGGTGCCCAAGCCAGCAGGAGCTTTCCATCCTGACTGTTTGGGAAATTGATGTAAATCATGAATCTAATCACACGCAAAAGGGCACAAGAGAATCTCATGAGTGCCTAGCGGTTTTTTTTTTCCAGAAATAACAAAAACCTGCCTTTATAAATGTTAAAAACAACAATGTGTTGTAATTTTTTTTCCAAAAACAAACGAACAGAGAGAGAAAGGGGAGGAGTGAGGTGAGAGCGAGTGAGTGAGAGTATTTGGCATTTCCTCTACTTCTCCTCAACAGGTTAAGGCCCTGAGATTAGACTGTTCTTGGGACCATGGGGCTCCTGCCAAGCCCAGTGCACTGATGCCCCTCCTGGGGCTGGCCCTTCCAGTTCCACCACAGGCTTGCGAGCTGTTCCCGACAGTGGGTAAGACGCCGCAGACCGAATCCTAAGCTGGGCAGCAGCAGCAGTGCCCAGCACACTCGCGCTCACAGCAGTCCGTCAGTGAAAGCACACCCGGTAGCAGAGGTACGCACCAGTCGCCAGGGCCGTGGCCATGCACACGTTGACCAGGAAGGGCTTCCAGTGAGTCGGCCAGTGTGCCTTTTGTTCCTCGTCCGTTGGGGACAGCTCTTCCTTGGTGGGAACAGATGCGTGGGCGCCCTGAAGACCTCCAGCCACCACTCGTTTTCTAACTTCAGTGTCTTGACTCATGCTGGAGAAAAAGGAAGAGGCAGGTTATTCACCTTGAGAAGATGGACAAGGGCATTACCATGAAGAAGGAATTCTGGAGAAGCAAGCCATTCATGCTGCACCGGGTGGGAAGGTCAGCACAGACAGCAGCCTGTTTTGTCCTTGGGGACCTTGGGCAATACCCACGGCCAGGGCTGGGTTTCATTCAAGTCAGCTTGCAGCCCACCAATGTATGTGCTTTATCAGAAATGGAAACTCCTAGCTATAGCCAAAGATGCACTCAGGTCCATATCCCAGTTACAGGGGAAACATGGCTTCCTTAGTCCCAGTACACTGGTAGCTCTGTATCTTCTATGACCAAGGATGCTAGAATGAGCGCAGCTAGCCATGCCTCTCTACACTGTGTTCAGACCTCTGGGTGGGTCCTACTGAGAGCCAGACTGTGTGTGCCACACCTGCAAACTACCCTCTAGGAAAGAGACAGTTGCCCCGGGAGCTGGCTCACAGCGCCACTTCCTACAGGCATACACTTCCTTTATCATCCGTACTCCACCACACACTGCTATGCACACGCCCCTTCTCCAAGTGGAGGGTCATTTCAGTGCTCCGGTTACCAGTGGGTGCTCAACCAGGGTGAGCAAGCAAGCTGTAACACCTGCCCAGTTTAAACTGAGCAGATCAGACAAGCACCACAAGGTGGCACTGGAATCCCATTATAACCTGTCACTGCATAGGGACACCCAGGGGCAATGGGCACTTTTTGCCAGGATAGAGGCCCCTCCATCACCTGCTCATGCTATGCACAGCACTTAAGGGGTCTCTGCCTTCTTCTCTGGCCAGGCTGTCTTCGTTCTCACAGGTCTCCTCGCTCATCCACTGGTGGTTGGAGAAGAGTTCCTTGCATTTCCCATTGTGAGGCTCCAGGATGCGTTTGGGTGGCCGGGGAGGTGGGGGGACATGCTCGGGTGGGGGCTCCAGGTCCTCATGAGAGAGCTCCTTCCACTGATCCTGGGGAGAACAGTGACAGAAGCCCATGAGTACTTCCTCTGGGTCTCCCCAGGTGAGCAGCCAACAGCTCAGCAGCAGCTCTGGGGGTCTTGGTTCTAGGCAATTATCTGGGAGGTAAATTTGTTCTTTCTGAGGTGGGGTCTCAGGTGGCCAGGCAGGCCTTGTACTCCTGCCATCCTGCCTCCATCTCCAAAGGGCTGGGACAGTCTTTAGGGAACCAAGCGTGCTCTTCTGCTGAGGGCTCTGCAGGGCACCTGGCAGGCAGAAGGGAGGCCCACTTAGTGACTCTAGCAATGGCACGTGCAAAAGGGAGCTACTTCCTTTGACCTCAACAGAGTTGGACCTTTTTTTTAAGATTTATTTATTATGTATACAGTGTTCTGTCTGTCTGTATGCTTGTTGGCCAGAAGAGGACACCAGATCTCATTACAGACGGCTGTGAGCCACCATGTGGTTGCTGGGAATTGAACTCAGGACCTCTGGAAGAGCAGTCAGCGCTCTTAACCTCTGAGCCATCTCTCCAGCCCCAGAGTTGGACCTTTTACGCCTGGAGTTACTTTCAAAGATAAGTCTTGATGTATGTGCACAGGTTGCTCAGCTAGACACTGAGCCCCAACACCAACACACATGTGCTAAGCAGAACAGCACTGACCTGCACTGAGGAGTCGCCCATGATAAACTTTGCACCCTCGATCACAGCCAGGTAGGAGAAGCGCAGCTGGTCGGCTGTCTGGATGAGCCCCATGCGAAACCTGCGCATCTCCAGAAGCACTTTTTTAATATCCACAGAAGAGGGGTCTTTCCTCTTGTCCATCTGCAAGGCAAGAAGACTGGGTCAGCCATAGGAAAGTCACAGAGGGCTGGTAAAGGGACTCAAGGAAATGGGAGAAAAATGCAGCAAACTGGGACCCTCTAAATATGAGCTATGGGGATTCCGGGGTGGCTGGCTGCCGTGACAACTGGGAGTCCCCTGGGATCAAAGCTAGAAGGGACTGAGCCACTGTCAAAGGCCACAACAGAGCATCCCCCAAGAAGAGTGTCTGTGGACAGCGACAGGGTGGGCTCAACAATGCTCCCTTTCTTCCTGGGCTTGCACAGCCTCCTCACCAGCAAGAGGCAGGTATCAGCCAGACAGAAGGTCCCCGACCTGCCGATGCCAGCGCTGCAGTGCACCACGATGGGGCCATGCTCCGGGCTGAGGGAGCCTGACTCTCGGACTTTGAAAAGGAAATTGAGGAAGGAGGCAGGTGACTCGGGAACTCCAAAGTCAGGCCATGTGGTGTAATGGAAATGCAGGATCTCCCGGGCCTCCTGGGTCTAAAAGAGAGATTTGCGGTTAGGCTGGGCACATCGTTTGCACAGACCCCAAGTGAGCATCAAGTGACTTCCTGGCCAGCCTTCTTCAGTGTGCACTGGCTTGATCTGGCCATAGTCTTAGGCAGTGGACAATCCTCTTATCTTTCTGTCCCTTCCATACCCATGCACAGGTGACCACACTGTTTTAGCCTAGAAGTCACCACTGGCACCCTAAATTTCAGGAAGAGCTCCTGTGGGGGGGCATTGGCACCCTAAATCTCAGGAAGGGCTCCTGTGAGTGTGGGGGTGTGGGGGGGGCTGGCACCAAGTCTGGATCGCTCAGGGGGACCTCTTGGATGGGTCAGGCAACTGTTACTTTGGAAGAAACTGTGATTAATTCAAGTCTCCAAAGACAGATTGCCATACAGGTACATCAGCCAGGATTCCAGTGGCAACTGCCTATGGGTTTGGCACACACTCATTCACCTTAGGGACCACACCCACTTGTAGAACTGTCCCATGGTACCCTGCAGTTGAGCAAAAAGAATGGCCTCCAGCACTGCTTCCACTCTGCCCTTTCTTAGATGATCCAGTAATTTTACAAATATTTGGGGGTGAGGGGTGCCACATGTCACATGCACATCTGGAGGTCAGAAAACAACTTGCAGGTCACTGGCAATGCCTTTGCACACTGAGCTAACTCACCTGCTCCACAGTCCAGCATTCTTTTTAAAATAGAGACAGGGTATCTCTGTCTAGTCCTGGCATTCACTCTGTAGACCAGGCTGGCCTTGAACTCAGAGATCCGCCTGCCTCTGCCTCCCTAGCGCTGGGATTAAAGACATATGCCACCACTTCCCAAATTATGTTCAGTATTCTTAAAGGAGGCCACTGCAGGTAAGACCCCAGGGGGCAGGGCCCCAGAATTACAGAGAGGGCTACAGCCTGTGAGAGGAAAGGAGCAGCTACAGATGCCCAGGCTAGGCTTGGTGATACCAAGGTGCCATCTGTCTGCAAAGTACAGGAGGTCCCTGCTGTGGTACAAACACATGAAAGACATGGCCAACCCTCAGGGTGGCTATAGACACAGGGTGGTATGCACAGCTGGGGGTCCATTTAAACCCTGCAGTGGCTCTGCCTACTGCCCTGCAAAAGCAAACACCACCTGTACTGGGTGCAGAGACGGAGGAGTTTCAAATATGTTTAAAAAACGGGTTTAGAAGAAAGTATGCAAAAAGTCTTCTTTTTATTCCTACAAAGAGCACAGGGTTCCTCATCTACCACCTTCCTCCAGCCTGTCCATCCCTTCAAATGGATTCTGTTCTAGGTTCCAGAAAAGTCCTAATATTGAAGCCCTTGAGCTGGCCTTGTGCCTATAATCCTAGCACTCAGGAGGGGAGGCTGGTGGACTGTAAATGTGAAGCCAGAATGGGCTATCAGTGAGACCTGAGACCTGTCCCGATGCAAGGAAACCACTCCAAAGCAGCAAGCCTAGACAAAGCCTCAGTGCTCCTGCCCTGGCTTTGCCGCTGACAGACACACTTCTGCTGCTTGCTCTGAATTGTCTCCCTCAACAAGCAGATGTTTCCCAGAGGTTATCAGAGGTCACTCTTTTTTTTTGTTTTGTTTTGTTTTTCGAGACAGGGTTTCTCTGTAGCTTTGGAGCCTGTCCTGGAACTAGCTCTCGTAGCCCAGGCTGGTCTAGAACTCAGAGATTCACTGGCCTCTGCCTCCCGAGTGCTGGGATTAAAGGTGTGCGCCACCACCGCCCGGTCAGAGGTCACTCTTAAAAAGCCAGCTGGCAAATACTGGAGAGCACTGGACAGGGTCTACCACACCTCCACCCACCAGTGACACTCCAGAGCTTCTGTGACCTCACCCCACACTCCAGGCTCCTCTGTTAGGCCACTACAGGGCCTCACACCTCTCTAGACTCCAGCAACCTGAGCTAAGTTCTGGACTTGGGTCTCACCACAAGCAGGGGCCAAGAGAAGTCTAAGGATATGTGACTGTCACTCTGCAGCAGACTCCAACTCTTTCTTATGGCCCAACAAGCCTTACTCGGGTGGTCCAGCCATTACCCCACCTCCTCTCTGCTCTGGATCCTACGTACCTATTGACCTCTCACCAAGACCTCCCAGGACCCTCGCAAGCCCACGTCTGAAAGAAACTAGAAAAAGTAAAGACATGGGGAGATGTCCCTTGGCCCCACTCAGCAGTTAGGCAAAGTGGCCAGCAGTGGCTCCACCATGCCTGGGACTCACATGGCCTCCTCAGTCACAGCTCTGTATCAAAGAGCTTCTACTGTTCCTAACTCCAGGCTCTTGCCATGCCCCTGAACCTCCTTTTGTTGGCAAGTCTACCTAAGACCTGGTGAGAAAGTCTCAGCTACAGGAGACCTGGGCAGTGAGGTGAGCCCTCCTTAAGGCAGACCAGACAAAAGGTGCAAGCTTGCTGTCATTTCTCCTGCAAGCACAGCTTCAGCCCTCCAGTTCCACAGGCAGAGCAGACCACTCTCAGGTAAGAAGCTGCCTTTTCCCCTTAGAACTGTGTTAACTGGTGCCAAAGATGAGAGAGCACTGTAGGAGGTTGCTTGTATCTTGTCCTTTGTTGGTGCCTGGGCACAGGCTCCTAGAGCAGCAAGACCCGCTCACATGGTGTGGGGCCACACTGTGCACAAGGCTTACAATTCCTGGGAATGCTGCAGCGTTGGAACCAGCACCTGAGGACTAAGGACAAAAGCAAGCCAACAATTTCTAGAAGACTTCACACATGCCATACTTACAGCCAGGTTTTCCAGCTCCAGCTGTCGCACTGTGTAATATGACTTGACATCTTCAGATATCAGTGTCAATTTCAAATTTGTGTCATCAAAGACCATCTCTTTTTCTTCTTTCTGTGGCCAATACTGGGCACATTTTAACTGTGGGAAAAACAACACTAGATTACCCTGAGTGGCTGCTACATGAGACAGGAGACTTGGAGGTCGATCTGCTAACTATGAGAACTCAGAGGCCAGGGTCTCCCAGGTAAAACAGTTCCCACCCTGACCTGTAAGGCTCACACTTCCCACCCAGCAACAGCAGCACAGTACAGATGATCCTGGTCCTTGTTGTGATGTGAAACCACACCACACAGCTGTGCCCTTCACAGATGTCTTCAGTAGCAACTCAATATGAGCAGAGTCCAACAAGGAAACCCACAGCAACAGGACGGAGGGTTGGAGCCTCATCAGGCTGAGAGGCTGCAGTCAGTCAGCTAGAGGTGGGAGGACAACTTATAAGGTGCAGCTCACCAGTTCATCACAATCTGGTTCAGTTCAGAAGGTACAACTGTCCTGACCCTTTATTCTGCTACCTTCAGAAACCACTTGATTGTCATTCAAATGCTGATAATTACAGCTTTTGATGAACTCAAAGATTTGGTCTGGGATTTAGGAAAGGAGACGGGGCTGGATCTCCATCTCACAGACCCCATGAAGTAAGTTCAGATGCTCTGACGGTCCTGCGGCAGACAGCTGTTCTGGCTCTCCAAGGCAGGACTGACAGGGTGCCCAGGCAGAGGAGACCCCAGAGACCTTGAACCTCCTCAAGGAATGCAGTAAGCTGCTCTTTGGTACAGAACACACAGAGCTCACACACCTGGCCTGTTTGAGGGCTGGCCTAGTCTGCTGGGAGATGTTCCCTCTCTCGGGGTGGGTGGATGGGGGAGAGTATGGAGGGGAGACACTGGGAATAAAGATGACCTGGGGACGGGGGAGGGGGGAACGGACGGGACGAAGTTGCTCAGGCTAGCCAAGCAAAGACAGAGGTCAAAGAGGCTCTTTGAAGAGAAGGTCCTTATGGCTGACAGGGTAGTGTCTCAGGGGAAAGCAGGAGACAAGACAAGGAGGCCAGAGCACAGTGGGACTGGGACCTGGGGCTGGGAAGAGCCAAAGCTGAACAGAACTGCAGACCTGTGGGTCCTGTTCTTCTAGGGCCCAGTGCTGCCCTCCCCTCAAACCAAAACAAAAGGTAGAGAAAGCAATACAGGAATTAAGGGTCTACAATGCCAACAAGGGAAGGAGAGAGCTCGGTTTCAAGGTCTGGCCTGCTCAACCCATGACCCATCCCACCTTTAAAGACCAACTGGAGAGGGCTGGAGAGATGGCTCAGAGGTTAAGATCACTGACTGCTCTTCCAAAGGT
>LOJH01012699.1:0-24661 GCA_001685095.1 Ellobius talpinus
CAGCACGCTGCCAAGGAGGGGTCTCCATGACCAGGCACTGCTATGTGCACAGCAGGGGCTGAGGTAACAGCTCTGCTTCTGCTTTATTCAAAGGAGCCTCAGCTTTATTTTGTATTTAGGTCTGATAAAAACCTGCAGTGGTTAGTTACCACTGTATGTCCGTGAGGTTTCTGTCTCCAAGGGCGTCGCTTGACAAGGAAACGCAGAGCATATGGAAATGTCATGTGACGGGTGATAAGAGTCTTCACCTTAGTTTTAAATGGTGAATCTCAGAGCACTTCCCTCTTTTTAAAGACAGAGGCTAATGTAACTGAGGCTGGACTTGAAATCACTTGAGTACCTGACTTTCCTATCTCTACCTGGAAGCATGGGGATTACAGGTGTTGTATTCTTATGGCCGAGTCCAGCCTTATTCTGTCTGTATAATAATATTTCATCCATGCCTGTGGTTTTAGATACAATGTGTGTGTGAAGCTATCCTTAGCTATATTCTCAGTGCTAACTTCCTCCTTGCTTCTAGAGTCTATGCAGGAGTTTAAAACTATCTCCCCTTTACACTAACAGATATCTGAAAACTGATGTGTTTCAGAACCAAGCACCCCTTCCTCGGCTCCCATTGGGTGTTCTAGCATCGGCCTCTCCATTCAGGTTCTACCATCAGTCTCCGTACAAACATCTCACTGCCCAC
Organism: Ellobius talpinus; assembly: GCA_001685095.1. Lineage (NCBI taxonomy): Eukaryota > Metazoa > Chordata > Mammalia > Rodentia > Cricetidae > Ellobius > Ellobius talpinus. The sequence goes on from LOJH01012699.1 coordinate 689, forward strand.
CCAATCATGACTGTTTTGTTTTTTCAACTTATTCACAGAACCTGAAAAGTATGTTTTTGTTTCTTTTAGGTGCTTTTTTGGCTGAATCTCTAATAAGAATACTTGTATTCAAAAGGTACTCTCTGGATAGACAGAAGATGCTGTCAGGATAGTCAGGGCTGAGAATGTAGCTGTGGATGCTTCTACACACACCTGGCATTTAAAGCCGCTGAAGAGGGAGGGATATTATACAGACAGACAAAGGGAGATTCAGGCATAGTGATGTGACCCTCACAATCCCAACACTTCAAGGTAGAGACAGGCCAGGTGTTCAAGGCAAGCCTTGGCTACAAGAAAGCTCAAGATGTTTGAAAATGTAAAAAGCAAAGTTATATACATGTTCTGCACATGAAGAGGGAGGTGGTAAGCTCCATGCTGTGACTCCTGAGGGTGACTCTCTATAGTACCCAGGAGCGCACTGTCGGGCATTCAGCCAGCTATTAAACATCGCCTTTGGTAAAGCCAAATTAAATTATTTTACAATTAAATGAACTCTATTAAAATAAAAGTGGCAAATGCTCATCACTCACCTCTAAACTATTCCATTACATTACAGCTAAGGCTGTTTATGGTGTGTGACGATGGAAATCACTTCATATTTCATTTCACTATTATCTGAGCTATGAGCTTATTGTGCCTGATGATGGAGATACCTTTGAACACTGACTCATTTCTGTCCCATTCTACACTCTGCAACCTCTCCACAAACACAGCCACAGTGTCTGTTCAAGTGTTATGAATCAGTTTGCCCTTTTGGTGAAGATCCAGTTGTGAAATAGTTACCAGCATCCCACTGAGACCACACCAAGGATGTCTTTGAGGGACGGCATAGAGCCATGTATGTGGAGTCAGAAGGGTGATCCTCAGTCATAGTTACTGGCTTCATTTGAAAAACTGGCAGGAGAAAGACTCTAAGTAGTTGTCATGGAAAGAAGAAATGGAGTCCGTGCCTTGATGGTGCTTTTGTGCTGGGGAGCAGCAGGAGAAGGAACGGCCTCTGCAGCAGAATCCAGAGACCTAGGTTTTGTCCTGTAGGGACAGACATACTGAAACCTGCTCTATATCACCACAAGCTGCCCTCAGAGAGCAGACTCTCAGCAGGGATCCAACCAGGAGATGGGAGGAAAGAGAACTTCCATGGTCCTTCACACTCAGCCAGTTGGCAAGAATAGAATGACCATTCAGAACATGTGAGCTGAAGACCGCCCCCCTTCCAAAGAAAATGATGTGCTGTCAGGGTCCACTAGATGACTTAGCAGTTAAAGGTGTTTGCTGCCAAGTCTGGAAACCTCAGTTCAAACTCTGGGCTGATAGGGTGTAAGGAAAGAACTGACTTCACCAAGCTGTACTCTGAGCTCGTCACTACACCACATATAGAGAGACCACACAACACACACATACACACACACGTACCACACACCACACACACACACACCACACACACATACACACACCACACACACACATACCACACCACACACACCATACACACACCACACACACACATACCACACCACACACACACACACCACACACACCATACACACACCACACACACACATACCACACACCACACACACACACCACACACACCATACACACACACCACACAACCACACACACACCACACGTACCACACACCACACATACACGTACCACACACACATACACACCACACACACACATACACACACCACATACACACACACCACACACACACCATACACACACATACCACACAATCACACACACACACCACACATCACACACACACACACACCACATTCTAAATTGAATAATAGAAACATCTCAAACTATAGACTGAGGAGATGATTCAGCAGGCAAGAGTTGTTGAGTTCCTGGAGAAGACTTAGGTTTGATTCCCAGCACCCATAGGGCGGCTCACAAATATCTGTAATTCCAGTTCTGAAGAATCTGAGCCTACTTCTGACCTCCTCAAACACTGGACAGACATACATGCAGACAAAACACTAGTACACATAAAATAATAAAATAAAAATGTTTTAAAAATTAATTTTAAAAGTGATGTAAGGTAAAACTTACTTTCCCACATTTGTATGAGCTACATGAAATTAAACCAAGCCATAGTCTGAGGACTTGTCAGCTCTGAAAATTGAAAACTCATGAAAAAGTTGAAGCGAAATATGGAATAAGGTTAATTATTTGATGAAGTTCAGTACAATTACTTCTCCATGGGAAAAGTTCCCATGAACCTCCTGGCATGCCCTTTGCACTGATCCAGGGTCCCCATGACCCTGCTCCATACCCGTCCACTGAGCTAAAGTCCCTGCGACCCTCCTAGCATAACCCCCTCCACTGAGCAAAGCCTCCCATAAACCTGCTCTAATTCCCCCTCCACTGAGCTGAAAAGCAGTTTTCAATGTGTTTACTTAAGGACGTGTTTCTTACCACAGTGGAAGCTCATTAGTAGCAGCTGAAAATAATTAGGGGGCTAATTAAAACAGAGTAATAAGGTGGTTCAGTGCTAATGATCTGAGACTCTTTGTTACGCAGTCAATGGCGCTCTTTGTGTCTCGTCTGTAACTGGGAGAAAGCATGTATTCCGCCAGATACAAAGGGGTCTTGCCACTTTCGTTTTAACCTTATTATCCGCGCAGGAGTGAAGTCGCAGAAGGAGAAAAACCTGCCGTTTCTCCTAAAAAGTGAACAATGCGTCCAGCAATGTGGGTGATACCTGGGCTGTACTGGCTGGACTTTTATTTGATGTGAGGACCGGTGCCATGGAAACAGCAGCTTGCCGTAAAGGGAGAGAACATAGAGACCTTAGCACTGCAGGTAGAGTCGCTGGAAAAGGGAAGAGCTAAGGAGAATGTGCGACTCTTGTTCAGAAAGACAACCATAAACCATTGAGCGCTGAGAAACTTTGTTCAGTGAGTTTGCTTTGTTTGTCTTTTCCTGGAGCCCATTCGGTAACACTAACATGGCTTGGAAGAGAATGACTATATTTTTAGGGGGAAGAGCTCAGGGCAGGACATGTCGACTATAGAAAATGGCTATTTTTTCTGGAGTGAGAAATCTAATCGAGAAAATGATATCATTAGTGGTTCAAAACAAATGTTTGCATATACATACTCCCAAATGCCCACAGAACACTTTGAAGATGGTGATAAGGATGGATGTCTTGTTACAATTTCTAAGAAAATGTAAAAATGTGATCTAATGAGAGACTCCTGACTGTTTAAAGACATTCAAACCCCGTTGATGCAGTACAGATAGGAAACTCTGAGGGAAAGAAATGTCAGTGCTCCCCTCAGTTTGGTGGGTTTTGCTCCCTAGCAGAACTGACCGAATATGGCGTTTGAGCTCTAGTTAGATCTGTCTCTAGTGCTGACCTGAGCTCTTGGCTTTCTGGTATGAGAACCAATAAGCTGTGGGTTTTACTGCCTGGTCTGCTCCAGGGTAGCTGACTGGAACCACGAGCGAAAACAAACCCTCATCAGTTATGTTTTCCTGTTGAGCGTTTTGTCACAGAACTGAGAAAAATAACTAAGATGTCCCTGGTTGTCAGGTTAAGCCTCTCGCCCTAATCACAGCTAATGAGGCAGAGGAGGTGAATCTGCTCTCTCCACCATGTTCCTCATCCTGTCTTGGCCTCTGAGTTCTTAAATTATAGAAACGGGTCACCATGGCCCTCCCTTATCCACGCTGACTGGCTTGACATTTTCCAGGGCTTGCGCAGGTCCCACAGCTGCTGGGAATTTATGAGCACAAAGGCTCATGGTGTCCAGAAGACACCACTCACAGAGGTCCGCTTCATCTCCAGCTCCCACAATCCTACCACCGTCCCTTCTGCAGTGTTCCTTGAGCTCTGGGGGCAGCAGTTGAGATTTCTGTGATTCCTAATTGGTTTCCCTTGACTGTTCAATTACTTAATCGACATGTCTTTATACCTAATTAGGGACATTTTGTATTATTAGCTTTCTTGTACAGACAACTGACTCGGTTCTCCTCTCTTGGTTGAGCCCTAACAGCAACAGATGCTGGCTAACATGAAGAAGACCTGTCCCTAGAACCTTCAAGAAGAACGTCCCTAGAACAGAAAGACAGAACTGGTAACAGTTACGAAGTACTGTTACAATATACATATACATGCAGAGCTTTGCATAAGTTTGCGGGAATTGTGATGCTCATTAGAAATGTTAACGCATCTGATCTCATGTCTGTGATATATTCGTGGAAGAAAATAAAATAGAGGTCGTTATAATGATGATGGCGACAACTCACCTCTAACACTCACCTTTATCCTTGATTCTGCTTCTCAAGTGAGGACTCTGAGCACACAGAAGATGGCAAGAATGAGCAACAGAACATGCCTAGTAAACTTTTGAAAAGGAATATATTAAATAAGGTAATAAACCGTTGGAAGGAAATTAAACTGAAATGTGAGAACAGGAGTTCCTTGGGCCAGCGCCCCAGGTAAGTACTAGAAGAAAGGAAGTCTGAGAAGAACAGAGTCCTGCCTGACAAATCCCAGTGGATCATTCTGATTAGCAAATAATGTTTCCCTCCAGGTAACAGAATGTGAACACCAATGAGTTTTAGACATGAGAAAAACATGTTTTATACTTAGAGCCCCAGCATGCAGTTCTAATATCTTTTCCAGGTACTATTCTGTGGAATATGTTCTGCCTCCAAAATGTCTGAGGGCTTTCAATTATGGCTCCTGTAATAAGACCCAACTTGATTCAAATGTCTAACTCTCAATCTAAGGCATCCTTAATTCATGAATTATTGCTTGAATGCCCCTGGGGGTTTCCATAAGCTGTCCAGGACTAATAATCACGAACAAGAGACCTGAAATCTTAAAAAGACAGCTTCCTGTGGAGACCCCAGTCCCTCTAGACATAGAGCTATAGAATGTCTATAGCTATGGAGTTAAAGAATCCCTTCCAGGACCCCTGTAGCCCTGACAAAGACTCACAGAGGTGTCTTCCTATGTCAACAGCCTCTCAGACTGCAAGAGGGACTTCATTCTCTGAGAAAAGGCACAGTCAAGTGAATTTGTCAAGATCACTCTGAAGCCCTTTGGACACTTCCATGGTGGTTCTTCTGCATTGTGTGACAACCAGTAAGTTTCAGAGTTTATAGTCTCGCGCATCTCCTAGCTTTGCCTGGAAGTCTGTAATAAAGACTACTGAATCCCATGCTTACTTGCAATTTCTGCAATTTCTGTTCTTTGTACTTTAAAATAAATAGGTAAAAATTATGAGTGGAAACAACCTGTTCTTCTCATCCTGATTCTGTCACCAGTGAGGACTGGACACTCAGATGAGTTTCATAATCCATGCTGGCCCTATTTGCTTTTGATATTGTGATGAATGCCATGACCAGAGAAACTTGGGAGGGACAGACTTTATTCAGCTTACAGGCTACAGTCCATTATCCTGGGAAGCCAAAAGGAGGTAATGAAAGAAGGACCTTGAAGCAGAAACAATGGAGGAACACTGCTGACTGGCTTGCCCATTGGCTCATGCTCACCTACTGTTCTCACACAGCCCAGACCCACCTGCCTAGGGATGGCACTGCCCACAATGGGCGGGGCCCTTCCACATCAACCAACAATCAAGATATGGCCATAGGCCTGTCTGAGCCGGCCAATGCCTCCTTTAAGACTCCTTCTCAGGTAACACTATACTGTGTCAGCTTGGCAATAACAACTAATCAGTACTGTTTCCATTCTGCCATTCTCCTTGGGGGCATGGCTGATTTTGAGCTGGGTAGCAAATATTCAGAGGCTTCTGGAACATTTTTCAGTACCAGGAGGCTAAAAAAAAGTAGTGCTTAGCCAAAAGCCTAAGTTGGCACAGACATGCGAACAGGACATAGTAAACAACTGAAAAAATCCCCAGTGGCAAAAGCTAAGAAAATTGAGGCATCGAATAAAGTGGAATCAGATTATAATCCAACCTAAAGCATAAATACTCTTGAGTTTATACTCACATCAATAAATGAGTGAGGAAGCAAGAGGCAAATGTCTTTTGCCTGAGAATTGTAAATGATGGGTATAAACAGCATTAGTTAGAAGGCAACTTAACAACATTTAGCAAAATAAAAATAGTTGGCCACCTTAGGGCCTAGGACTTTCCTAGCCATGGGCTTTTGATCAGGGTTACAGTACTGGACATGAAATCCCCTTCTGTGTAACAGGCTTTAAGTCCTATCAGAAAGGAACCATTTATTCCATTATAATCATGCACGACTATCCCAGTGGGTACTTCTTGCCAGGCAGGTAGGTACTGTAGCATTCCTGGTCCAGCGCCGACTGCTCTAACCTGGGTCAGAGACGCTCCTTTTAGGAGTGGGCTGTGGTGGGTGTAGAGTCACAGAGCTGACCAAATGCTGAGGAGAGAGGTTTGTAAAGTCAGCCCTAAACTGGACATCTCTATCAACAAAGCCCCTGCCATCTGCCAAGACCCAGGGAACATTGCAGAAAGGGGGGAGTGAGGGGCCCCACACTCATGCACATAGGAAGCACTGCTTGGACTTAGCGGGTTATCAAAAAAGGAAGACATGGAATTTGGTTGGTGATTATGAGAGAATTGAAGGAGAAACAGCCATATATATGACCATACTTCATTACATACATATATGAAACTCTAAATGAATAAAAAAGTGAAAAAAATCCAAATAATGTACTTTGATACAGAGGTTCCCACTCTCAATATGTGGACTGCATGTTCCTTCTGAAGAGTGTTGGTGTCAGCAACAGTTGGAAGAAGCTTTGTCATTGTGAAGAAACCCAAATCCTTCCGCAGGCAAGGGCCAAGCTCGACAACCACCATGACCAATCATGTGGACACCATGTCTCCTTTCAGGATTTGATAAAAGTGGCCCTTACCTGTGTCGTCTTCCTCCCAAGAATTAGTGACTTTAGTCAAATCAAGAGGAAAACAGAGAAGACTCTTACCGCTCACACTCATGACTGTGGAATGAGGACCAAATGGACCAGAAGCCTCCGTCAACCTGGGCTCTGTTCCCCATTGGCTTTTTCTTCTTCAACCACCTTTCTGGGATGCTGAGCCAAAGCTCAGCCAACCAGCCCCTGTTCACCTTACTGTCCTCCAAGAATGTATATTATATCTATTGTGAACCCATCTGAAGCTCCGTAGAGGAATCCTAAACATGTTTTGTCAGTGCAACTTGAAATTGCCACAATTATGAAAATTTGAGAGATCATCAGGGCCCAGAGAAACACATGGGAGTAAGGAAATCCAAAGCAGTGTGTCTCTCAGAGTATTCTGGAATGGCAAACATATTCAAGAAAAATAAAGAAAAATAAATTGTACCCTTGAATTAATAAGGTGTCAACATTTTATTGAATGCTGCCACTTATTCTGCAAACTTAAAACTACTCTAACAAAGTCTATTTGTAAAATTACAAAAGAGATTTAGAAATTACTCACATCAAAATAATCCTAACTGAATGGAGTGGTGCACACCTTTCAGTCCCAGCATGTGGAGGCAGAGGCAGGCAGATCTCTGTGAGTTCAAAGGCAGCCTGGTCTACAGAGGGAGTTCCAGGCCAGGCAGGTCAACATAGTGAAACTTTGCCATCATAAAAATCCATTGATGGTATCATGCCTTCTTTTATGTTTTCTAAATATTAAAGAAAAAAATCAAAGATTGTATGGCAGACAATGAATTACATATCCAAAGTCAATATTCCATCTTTCTTTTTGTCTTATCTCTTTCTTCCTCTTCCTTTTCTAACAATTTTGTTCAAGATTTCAACATAATAAGGATCACAGAGCCAAAGCTAGAAAAAAAAACTAGGAAAATGGCAGCTTCATCTTTGCCCGGGAACAAAAGTCCTGAAAGCAACAAACTTTTTTAGGAGGAGAGAGGGAGAGACATTTGTCTACTTTGTATTCCTGTCCTCCACAGGCACTCCCATCACAAGGACACGGCCAGGTCCGGATCATAGCAAAGCAATTGGTCCATTCCCTTTAGCTAAAACAAAATAGGAAATGTGGCAACTAAATGGGCCATGCTGAGCTAGATTCAATTTCTCTTTATGTCAACCTTTGATAGACTGCTTGTTCTAGCCCCAATGCATGAGGGTTGAGCACTCCTTGGTGGATGAAAAATGCCGCACAGAGCATCACACACCTACCACCAGGCAATGTTCCCTCCATCCTACCATCTCAAGAGGCTGTATTATGTCCTTTCTGATAATGGGATTGCCCTTCTGCCTGGCTTCCTGGAAGTTTAGAATGTCATGCTAATTACATTAGCCAGGCTATTCCCAGGAATTAATGATGCTCTTCTTCCTATTTTTTTTCTATTCTAACTTCATTACCTAAAGGAATGTATTTTGATATGGGCTTTAAAAACCTTTAAAATCATGGCTGGAATACAAATATCATCTTTTGATGCGCACGTAATTTGGGTAAGGTCACAGAACAGGCTCTGTTGACAGCAGTCTCTTTGAAGGACCAATTTGCAGTCATAGAAATGAGTGTGCACAGCTTCTCTGCCACGGCATCTGCTCACTCATGTTTATAGTTCGGGAGACAGCATCACAAACTTCTCCAGAAGCAATGCAAGCACAATGGCTGGATGACTCTCCGTAGAGCTGAGAGCCAAGGCTTCGCAATTTTTCTAGAAAACTAATGTATACAACATCAGAAGGAAAAATGGCATTTATTTTCTCAACCCAGGAATGAATCCATTGACTTGCTGTTTTTGTTGAGCAAGCTGTCAAATATTGTTTCAAATGTCCCATGATCCCCTTCTATGTCTTTTTGTGTTGTTATTGTTCACTGTTTTGTTCTTTGGAAATAAGACAATAACGTTCAGCTTTGGAACCAGCGACGTGACTTCACGGGTGTGTGTGCTTGCTGCCTGAGGGCCTGAGTTCAATTCCCCATGACTCCACGGGTGTGTTTGTGCATGCTGCCTGAGGGCCTGAGTTCAATTCCCCATAACTCCACGGGTGTGTGTGCATGCTGCCGAGTCTGATGACCTGAGTTCAATCCCCGTGACTCCACAGGTGTGTGTGCATGCTGCCTGATGGTCTGAGTTCAAGTCCCTGTGACTCCACAGGTGTATGCACATGCTGCCTGAGGGCCTGAGTTCAATTCCCCATGACTCCACAGGTGTGTGTGCATGCTGCCTGTTGGCCTGAGTTCAATTCCCAAGACCCATATGTCTGAAAGGAGAAACCTGTTGTCTGACCTCCATATGCATACACACAAACAAATAAATGTAACTTTTTAAAAGAACTAAACTTTAAAGATAGCTAAAAGCCTTGACAACATCAACTGACAGAGAAGTTTTTTTTTAAAAAAAGGTACTTTTTAAGATCAAAGGGCTTTAAAATTAAAGTTGAGGTTTTTAAAGACTTCAGTGTTTATAACATGGGATAGTAGCAATTAATAATACTGCAGGTAGATCACATTTATCTCAAGTGAGGCCTGTCTTGGTGAGTTAAAAGTCCATCTATTTAATTCTCCAAAGAACCATATAAGCAAGTGCTGACAGGACCCATTGCACAGATGGAGAGACTGAGATACATGCTAAGATTGCATGTTGTCTTCACTTGCTATTGCTATGCTCAGTCTCATATTACAACTTACAGTCAGCCCATTGTGAAGGGAAGTCAAGGAGGCCCCAAAGTAGGCACCTAAGGGCAGGAAATGAAGCAGAAGCCGCAGAGGAACATAGCTTACTGACTTGCTCTCTCTGCTTGCTCAGTCTGCTTTCTTACACACCGCAGGACCACCTGCCCAAGGATGGCATTGCCTGCAGTGGGCTGAGACCTACATAATGGGATGGCAGGATACAGGGGATATAAAGGGAAAACGGGAGGAACAGGGAAGGGGCTTTAATTAAGTCAGCTGTTCTCAACCTGCGGGTCTCAGCCCCTTTGGGGATTGCAAATCAAATATCCTGCCCATCAGATATTTACATTATGATTCATAACAGTAGTACAATTACAGTTATGAAATGGTAAAGAAATAATTTTATGGTTGGGGATCACCACAACATGAGGAACTGGACTAAAGGGTCGCAGCATTAGGAAGGTTGAGAACCACTGAATTAGGCAGAGGGGAGGGTTCAGTAGAGTGAAAGGCCGGGACACGGGACAGACAACACTACAGATGTTTGGAAAGCCTTAAGAACTTTTTATCCATCTACCTTTACTTGCAAAGAGGCATTGGTTTGGTTTGAGGCCTCTGTTTCTGCTAGACTATTGATTCTTGGCCCTCTCTGGAGCTCCTCTTGATTATCCTGATGTTACCCTGCAGCTTTAGGTCTGCACAAACCGGACACTTCATGTGCTCCAGCAGAACACAGACAGGGTGGAGGTTGGGGTGGGCCAACACATAGCCCTGGTTCTGGGCCTGGGTAGTTGAAGGGTGGATAAAAGAGTTCACTGCATGGCTCACTGTGCCACCCAACAGCTTCCATGACAACATTGATGTTTTCCCTTCTCTCTATTTTTCTTTTAAATTTTATTTTATTTTATTTGTCAGGGGGCTGCAAGGGCAGAGGGTGGTATGGGAAAATGAATGGGATGGAGATGCTTGATAAGAAAGACACAAAGAATGAATAAAAAGAACTCATTTTATACTTAATTACATACATGTATGTATGTATATATATATATATATATGGCTGACAATGCTCCCCACAAGAACCATAGACTAGCAAAACCCCCATTAGCAGGTATGAGGAACCACCTTTCAAAATGTAGGTCGGGATAGCCCAAGAGACTCTCAAAACAACATGAGCTGTTGCTGTTGTCCTTGGTTGCCTCCTGAGCCTAAAGGTAAATCCCTATTGCTGAAGACACCATACACTCGGACATAAGGTTTAGAAGATTATCTGAATTTGACCTGAAACCCTCCTTCCTAAGTTCTAGCTTCCAGAGTGTCAGAAGGTGCCATGTCACTGCCACAGGAGGAAAGCAGTCACTGGTCCTACCCATTTGTGTCATCTACGAACTATGGTGATCAGCATGGCAAGATATCAGTAAGTGAGGTAGTGGCACTCATATCTTGGCGCTGACCAACAGCTAGCTGTCTATTTGGATTAAGGCCCACTCAGCAGGAAGGAAATCATGGCTGGTACTAGAAACCTAGAAGACAACCTGGAGCCAGTGAGACCACGGGTCTTATAGAACAACATACCTACTACTGTATTGGACCAGCACAATTCTGAAATTTCTAAACCCACAGATAAGTGTAGCTCTCACTTTTTTTGCAAAAGACAGTCTCTGGAAATCACAAATTTCTAAATGCAGAGATCAACTGGTCATAGGCTGCCCAGTCCCAGTTTACAGATCTACGACACAACTCATGCCCTAAAGCTTAGGGAGCATCATAGGAAATGTGGTGGGAAGACTGTTACAGTCAGAGGACCCGGGAGTCTGATGTGAGATTCTAGAAATGGTAGGGAAGCTACACCCATAACACTTCAACAATATGGCTCCCTACACACCACCAAATAATGACAACACCAGGCTTGCTAACATGGAAGGGGGAACCCTCACAAGTGATCCAACTCCTAGACAAGGCAACAAATGACTGTTTTGAGGGAGAATTAGTCTTTCCCAGGCATGAGCCCCCTAATTGCTTATTTAAGTGAGCAACTTTGATGCCATGTATACACATATCAGGCCCTCCCAGTAAGGCCTGGACACAGGAAGGCTCTTTATTAGCTATCATTACATTTTTACAATCAGACTCACCACCTATCCATGGGCAGGATGACCTTGGACAGTGTGTTTTTCTCTCAGCCTTAATTTCTTTATCCGTGGAACTAAGTTGATAGTGTCAATGCCTTTAGAAGAGGGTGACTTATGAACAAGACCAGGCCTTGAAGAAGCCCTTCTACGTAGGAGATACCCCACTGCTGATGTCTTCCTGAGGACACCTAACTCAGTCTGTCTTCTCTTTGACTCTGTTCTCCTAGTAGTCTCCAGACTTGATACCAAGCAATGCTGTGGGACAATGGTCTGTACCTTGTCACTTATATTTTAAATAAACACTGATTGGCCAGTAGCCAGGCAGGAAGTATAGGTGGGACAACCAGGCAGGAAGTAGAGGTGGGGCAAGAAGACCAGGAGAATCCTGGGAAGAGGAAAGATTCAGTCTGTAGTTGTCATCCAGACTCAGAGGAAGCAAGATGTAAATGCCTCTTTTAAAAAGGTGCCAAGCCATGTGGCTAACACAGACAAGAATTATGGGCTAATATAANAGCCAGGCAGGAAGTATAGGTGGGACAACCAGGCAGGAAGTAGAGGTGGGGCAAGAAGACCAGGAGAATCCTGGGAAGAGGAAAGATTCAGTCTGTAGTTGTCATCCAGACTCAGAGGAAGCAAGATGTAAATGCCTCTTTTAAAAAGGTGCCAAGCCATGTGGCTAACACAGACAAGAATTATGGGCTAATATAAGTTATAAGAGTTAATAAGAAGCCTGAGATAATAGGCCAATCAGTTTATAATTAATGTAGGACTCTGTGTGTTTATTTGGAACTAAATGGATGTGGGACCTGGTGGGACAGAAAACCTCTATCAGCAAAGCAAGAAGAATACCTCCACTCATGTGTTTGTTTCACAGGGTGTCATCTGAAATGAAGTTGTCTATAGACTGGAAAATCTGTTTCTTTTTCCCCTCTTCTTCCAAGAACCCTGGGTACTTCTTGGCTGTGGATGACATGGAGCCTTGATAAGTGGAATTAGATGGATTCCACTAAGGCTGAACATTCATAAGCATTAATAAGCCTCTGTGTGTGTGTGTGTGTGTGTGTGTGTGTGTGCTTACTTAGGAGCTGGGTAACAGGCCCCCAAAAGACCAAAGAATAAAAAAACAAAAGCATCAAGAGTCCTTATAAGAACAGCCATCCCCGTCCTTCTACCCACTTCTCCTTCTCCCCTTCTCTCTGCCATGCAGGAAAATAGACAAAAAAAATAGTACAAACCACAAGGACTTCTCAGCCTCCAGACCAAGTCTAGAGTAATTACTAAGTGACCAAACAAATGGACTTTGGAATCCTGCAGCGGAAAACTCTCCCCAGCAGCCATCGCATTCCACTGCCATTTAGGATTGACAGTCCCCAAACTCACACTGTTGAAATCAGTCACTGTCTAAGCAATGTGACCATTTTTTTGGACTCCTCCCATTTTTCTTCCTCCTACAGCTGGTTACTCTTCATTTCTATTCCATTTGAGCATCCCCCACCTGCAGGATTGATGAGCTACTTAAGGTCCTGAAGCTACTGGCCCAAGCTCATCCTCTGAAGTTAGTGAGATTGTTGGCTTCATCTTAGAAAATGTAGGCTTTAACAGTTTGTGTAGCCTCATTTAATTAAGAAAATGATGCAAAATGGCTTCTGGTTCACTGACCATGCCTTAAGAGAATCTAGTTGGTCTTCTGATGTGTGTTTTCATCTTAAAGTACATGTCTTTTTAATGAAGTCTAGCCTCATAAGGTATTTGTCAAATTACTTTATTTCCAGTATAAACACTAATGAAATAGCGATTCAAAAGTGAACCCGTCTTTTGGTAAAATCTTAACTTCTTCTCTATCTTACTTAATTACAGAATGTGGGTATGTTCTCTACTTTGAAAATGACTAAGATCTAATGGCCAGCAATGCTCAGTGGGCCCATGCGTGACATGATAAAATGTGTAACTGAATTTGGTCTCGTGTTTATGTCTGAATCCTAGCATCAACATGTATTAGTGTGATCTTGGGAAGCTCACTTAGAGTCTGAGTCATATCTGTTAAGGTAATAGAATAAAATCCATCTTACATAGTTCTTGCAAATACTGAGTTATAGATGAAAACAAACTGAAAATGGATGATAAATACAACAGCTAAAACAAGAATACTTAAGACCCTATCAAAATGTAAAGGTCTTATATTGCAATTAGTGGTATCAAGGAAGCAAAAAGAGGATGGAAAGTAGCTTGCTTGTTATGCAAGCATGAAGACCAGAGTTCAGATCCCCAGACTCCAAGTAAAAGTTGGGTGGGTGTGGCAACCGACCTGTAATCCCAAGGCTTGGAAGCCAGAGAGAGAATCCCTGGAGCAGGCTGGCTAGCCAGAGTAGCTGGAATGGCAAGCTCCAAGTTCAGTAAGCAATATATAAAGTGGAAAACAATGGAGAGAGGCACCTGGCAGCAACTGGGGTCTCCACACACATGCACACATATGCGCAATTGTGCACATACCTGTGCTGCCCCATGTACAAAGTCACATACACAAATACATATATACATCATACATGGAGATACACAAAAAGGAAAGAAAATGAAAAGATCCATAAGATAATTAAAACTTCTGCAAGTCATAAATCTAACAAGAAACTCATTCAAATGAAGATGGCCATCCATGAAACCTTACATGAGACTGTTCAGAACCAGTCAGAACAGTGGCTCATACTTCTGGTCCTAGACTCTTGGAAGCTGAAGCAGGAAGAGGATGAAGTTAAGGGCATTCTGTGAAGCACACCTAGAGTTTTTCTCAAAAGGGGGAAACTGGGGCTGGACAAATGGCTCAGTTGTATTGTTAGCAGCACATGCTGCTGTCGTATCAGAGTTTCTAGAACCCACATCAGACCTGCATTGGGCAGCTCACAACCATCCTTAATTCAAATTTCAAGGGATCTTATCACACTCCTTTGGTCTCCTCAACTACCTGCATAAAGTGGTACATATAAGCAAGCAGGTACATACACATATGCATACAAAAATAAAATGAAAGCAAAAATGATTACTGTGAAATTATTTACATAGTTAAAACATAAACAAGGAAATTTCAGTCAACTAGTTAATGGACAGGTGATACCCAGTATGTCTATGTAATGGGAGAGCGTTCAGTCACAAAAGGGGCTGAAATACTGGCATGAGCTGTAACATGTCTGGGTACTGAGCAAAAGCCCTCAGAAGAAAATGCTGGATTAGCCAAGGATGAGGCTGTCTGTTATATAACAGTGGGGCAAAGCAGAAAGCATGAGAGCCCTAAGGATGCTGCTAATCACTGCTGCCCAAGGTCTCTTCCTTCCCTTGATAGGATCTTCAGTGTGGCCTAGGAGACCCAAGTCTGTGGCAGGCTCAGAAGGGCAGAATTTGAACTCCATTTCATATTTTATGTTGAAGCAAAGTGGAATACAGTTAACTATCTTATGTAATTCTTTCTATTTAATAAGATAATTATTCTCTTTCAGCAACGAGTACTCAGAAAACTATGCACTCCAAAACAAAACTGTTCTTTGAGCCCTTAGCCGAAAGACAAAAAGGCTCCGTTTCAGCCCTTTTGTGTCCTCAGCCCTGGAGCAGGCTCCTCGGAGTGACCTTACAGACCACAGCCAGACCTCTCAAACAGGTCAACAGCCATGCTGAATTTCCCACACACAGGACACTAGCTTCTGATGGGCTGGTGAAGAACTTGCCTTGCAAACACAAAGACCTGACTTCCATCCCTGGAACCCAACTGAAAAAGGAAGAAAAACCCAGGCAAGCGACACGGGCTTGTAGTCTCCCCACCGGGGAGGCAGATGCTGGTGGATCCCTGGGTTTACTAGCCATCTGGTCTAGCCTGCTGGTCATAGACCCTATCTCAAGAAAAAATAGCAAAAAAGGAAGACATGCCCAAAGGATGAAACCCAAGATTGTCCTCTGCCCCATAAGTACATGCAAACATGTGTGCACCTGCACATAGATAAGCACACACACACACACACACACACACACACACACACACACAAGAGACTAGCTTTAGGGTTAAGCTAGCTTTAGGGTTAAGAATGTCCCAAATATGACATGCCACCTTGCTACATGACCCCCTAAGTCCCCTGCTGAAAGGATGAGCTAAGCAACCATGTTCTTAGTGCCCCTCCCCTCATCTGCTGAAGACACAGACAGACAGCATTTGTGACGGTCTTGAGCATTGGAGCTATAAAGGTGCCTCAAGCCCATCCACATTGGGTTTATGGACAGTTAATTCGTTTGCAGACAGGAGATGGGGGCAGAAGTAAAGAGAAAGCTCGAAGAGTAAAGCTTGATAGTCAGTCTCACCTCAACTGGTGAGCTCTGGGTTAAGCAAGAGACTGGGTCTCGAACAATAAGCAATTGATGACGACACTCTATGTTGATCTGCGACCTACACACACGCAAAACCTAAACCCAGCAGATGGAAGTAGTGATGAGGATGATGCCGCAGCACAGATGTGGCCAGATGTTACTCTGCCTCCTTGGAAAGGCAGTCCCACTCTGAGTGTCTAAGGGCACACTGACTTCTCCTGGCCCTGTTCATAATGACTGGAACACTAAGAGCCTCGTGTAGGCCAGAGAAGTCTCAGCCAGGTCCCTAGCTCTGTGCACCCATTCAGTTCAAGGATGACCAGGGAGGGAGGAGAGGGGAAATTGGAGGAGGAGTGGATGAGAAGTTTAAAGGGAAAGGGGTGGAGGGAGAAATATTCTCTTTAGCAGGTAGGGGGACTCAGTGCAGGAGTCACCCTGGGGAATGGATGATGGCAGGCTCTGACGTAAAGCCCGATGCAACTGTGGTTCACTGTGAGATCCCTTAGGAACACTGTGTCTGTGCAAACTGTCTGAAATATGAAGGTCTCTTTCCCTGTCCCATCCTCCTTCCCCATCTGAGAACCATGACCACAATTTCTGTTTTCTTTTCCTGTCATTCATTGCTCACCTGCTATGTCAGGCAGATGACTGAGTGACTTCCTGACTGCCGTGTGTTAGCCACGATAACAACCTTATGAGGTAGACACCATCTGAGTTTTATACATGATGTCTCCAGACAACATTTATCTCCAGCTTTTCATCTGGCAGATACTGTCCTAAGAACAGGCAGAATCGCATTTTAGGGAAGGCAATATTCACATCCCTATATTGTAGAGATGAAAACATGCCGAGAGAAGCCAAGAAAATCTTCTGTGGTCTTAGCTGAAATGTCCTGGCAGGATTCACCAGAAGAGTTCACGGGCAGGAAACCACAGTCCAGCAGCTAAAGCTACCCACTCAGGAGGCCTTCCGAGGGGATTCCTCCTCACCACTCTGGTGAGGTCCATCCCTGGCCACACTGATGACACAAAAGAATGCTGGGATGAAAAATCACGAGCAAAACAACCAAAGCAACATCTAGAATGCAGAGCTCTTTGGATTTACAGTTCCAGAAGGGAGTCCACGGTAGCCCGGGAGGCATGGCAACAGATGGCTGAGAGATCAAACCTTCAACCACACACAGAAGTGGAGAGAATGAACAAGAACTGTATCTTTTTAAACACACAGCTTCAAATGATTGCTCCTGGTCCAACACATCCCTGAAACCATCACTCTTATCTTTATTTCTAAATATGTTAAGGGTTTACCAAACATAAAAAGCCGCTCTGAACAAACGCCTACCTCAAGCCGGACTCCAACCTCTTTCCTTGCCCTTCCCGCTATGACAGTGGAGTGGCCCTTTGGACATGAAATTCGTATGCTGAGGGAGACCTGTGCATCGAGGTAATACTATGGGGATGGGCACTCTGCAAGGTCACTGGGTCATGAGAGTGAAGCCCTGGCAAACAAGTTTGGTGTTGTGACACGAAGAGATGTAAAGGAGAGAATCCTTTTTTCCTCTGTACAGAGGAGGGAGCTGTGCTTCAAGGTCCTGGTCCCTGCTCTGGCCCTCCAGGGTAGCATGTGGGTTGGTGAGGAATGCTGGAACTTTTCTTCATCGCCCCATGACTAGGTTACTAAAAGGGGGAATGTTCTCATTCTCGCCAGTGCCTGACAAGGAGGAAAGAGGCAAAGCTGAGAAGGGAGACGGGTCCTCAGATCCACTAGTACTTCTTAGCCTCTCAGGTCCTCTGAGAGCATCTTCTCCCTCCTGTCCCAAGCATGGAAATGACATCTCCATCTGGGCCTCAGATCTCTCATCCCAACCCCCCACTCCCTGATGGTGTCATGGGGACATTGGCAAGGGACCTGTTAGGATTCCCTCCTGGGTTGTTCTCATGCTTCTGAGAAGTTTGATGTTTGATAACCTGGAGAACTCGCTAATCTTGTTTTAACATGTTGTTTATTCTTTAACAGTTCAGTCAAAAGATGATTCGAATGCCTATGATATTCTAGTGTTCTATGTGCTGCGGCCAGGCATAGATTCTCACCCTCAAAACAGTTCACTGGGGTAGAGAGGGTTTACGGGGAGATAGTCACAGAGATCCAGGCTGGGGATTTATTCAGCCAGCAAGGTTTAAGATGCTGCTTTGGGTATTATTTGTAATAGCCAGAACCTGGAAATAACCTAGATATCCCTCAATTGAAGAATGGATAGAGAAAATGTGGTACATTTACAAAATGGATTTTACTCCACTGTAAAAACCAAGGACATCTTGAAATTTGTAGGAAGATGGATGGAACTAGAAAAAAAATCATCCTGAGTACTCACTCAGACCCAGAGTCTCAGTAACCCAGACCCAGAAAGACAAACACAGTATGTCCTCACTTTTAAGTTGATATTAGACATAAAGCAAAGCTTAACCAGACTGCAGTCCACTACCCCAGAGAAGCTAGGTAACATGGAGGGCCCCAGGAAGGGGAAATAGTTAAGATCTCCTGAGTAAACTGGGAAGGGGGATAAAAAGGAGGGGACGTAGATGGGAACGTGAAGGATAGAGATGGCCGAGTTGGGGAAGAAACAGAAAGGGAGAGCGATGAAAGCAATATCTGGAAAGTGGGGGCCGTATGGCGTTAGGCAGAAACCTGATGCTAGGAAAGCTACCAGGAATTCACAAGGATGTCCCCAGCTAGAACTCCTAGCAATAGTGGAGAGAATGCCTGAACTGCCCTGCCCTTGTAATCAGATTGGTGACTACTCTGTCATCATAGAACCCATATCTAGTAACCAATGGAAGCAGATGCAGTGATCCACAGTCAAGCACTGGGCTGAGCTACTGGAATTCAGCTGAAGAGAGGGAGGAGGGATCATATGAGCAAGGGGGGGTCAAGACCATGATGGGAAAAACAGAGACAGCTGACCCAAGCTAGTGGGAGCCCATAGACTCTGGACTGACACCTAGGGAACCTGCATAGGACCAAACTAGGCCCTCTGAATGTGGGTGACAGTTGTGTGGCTTGATCTGCTTGTGGGATCCCTGGCAGTGGGACCAGGACTTATCCTGATGCATTTGGAGCCCATTCCAAAATGATGGGATACCTTGCTCAGCCTCGACACAGCAGGGAGGGGCCTGGTCCTGCCTCAATTTGGTATATCAGACTTCACTGACTCCCCTCTAAGGAGTAGATGAGGGGATGGGGTGGGATGGGCAGTGGTGGGGAGGGACAGGAGAAGGGGAGGGAAGGAGAACTGGAGTTGGTATGTAAAATGAAAAAAATTAATTTAAAAAAGATGCTGCTTTGGTACAATTAAAGAAAAGTCAAAACTCTATTTGCCTGAACTCAACAAAGAATGTCTTTGGCATGTGAATCTGGGAGCAAGACACCAAGAATGTGCAGGTGACTGTTTCGATGCCCTGGGCAGTCCCGCCCCACCCACCTCCTATGAGATGAGCTAAGAGTCTGTCCTTTGGTCTTAGTATCTCTGTTGGTCCACAGAGCACATGACATCCCCCAGCAGTGGTAAGTGTCTGGTGAGCACAGCACTGCTCACAAGGAAATGCATTGTCATTGCATTGCAGGCCATTGAGTGTCACCTCAGTGCTAGGGGAAACAGTTCGGCCAAATCTCAACACTTAAGGGAATTACTTCCCAGACTCCTCCCAATGTCATCTTTAGGCTGTCTACATTAAGCCAGAGTTCCCTATCTTCCTAGATTTCTATAGTTCTAATCTCTAACACAAATGCACATGTAATTACTAAAATAAAAAATAATTTACTGGAATAAGTTCCTTTCTTTAAAAAAATGTATGTTTCCAAACTGACAGTGAGCCATCATTACACATAAGACATGTTTACTGTGTATTTTGTGTTTACTCAATAGTGTTACTCAATTTCTGCTTAGATAACCATAACACAGTCACATTTATAGTGTTCTTACCCTGATGGTGAGAATTTATGTTTCCCTCATCTGCTTGCATGGTTTCTAGAAGTAAGCAAAGAAATGTGATCTCTGTCTGTTCATTTCAATGAGTATGTCTCTTGTTCTACCTTCTATAACTGTCCTAAGGAAAATTTTTATAGCTTTTATCATTATAAAAAAGATGACTTTGGAATTAACGAGAAAGATCACTGGATAACCTTTCAGTGAAGGGCAAAAGGCTCCAGGAGTTACATAACTCCACTGAGAGGTGACATTACTACACTATGCAATTCCAAAGGTGTGTGCTAACCTCTCATAAACTGACAGGAGTACAAAATGGTTGTCATAGAAATTTAAATTAGATGGAACCAGCTGGAATAAAACTATTGCCTTATAGGTAGACTAGTGTGGCAGTTTCATTTAAACATTTCCTTACTGTATTACAATGCATATACTCATTCAGTAAAAACTTTAACATGTGGATTTATATCTGGAAGTAATAGATCCTCTCGATTTTTGAAAATTAGCCTCTGTAGTCACAAATTTCAGTGAATTAGTATTGATTTATTAGTATTTATTAGTATTATTATTTATTATTATCAGGATGTGGAATACATTTTGGTTAGCTATTCAATAAAACAGACACAAACTTCTAAGGACTTGGCAACATCAGGCTTTCTTTGTTGGTAGAACCCAGTGCCTTTTACCCAGATTTCTAATTGACTTGACAGGGACTCACACATTGGCTGGTCACATCAATTGCCAGTGTCACAACAGTGATGGAGACGGCCACATGGGGTGCTAGAAGGGTTTCCTTGTTTAAACTGTACATGGGGATGATGCCGGGACTTGGGGAAAATGCTTGGATGAATCTAACACTTTATAATAATTATTTCTTAAAGTATCGCAGGTCAGCTTAGCTTTGGACTACTTTATGGTCTTACAGTAAGGAATCACAGCAAACAGCATTCTCTGCAGCAGTCTTTGTCAGACACCACTTTTCCGCATGTGGGTCGGTGAAAACAAATAGCAATACTTTTGGAGAAATGGGCAAATGCATAAAGCCATGGGCATCCATAGACCTCAGACAGCGTGCTCTGGATCCATCAACGGCACGGGACAGCGAAGCTATTTGGAAGACCGAGGAGTGTTGCAGGTGTCTGTCTACCAAGTTCCAAGGAAACTGTGCAATGTAAGAAACAGTAAACTAATTGTGGGTGGGGTTTTTTTCAACCACTTACATTTTCCCTGTGGAAACAAATAAAATATATGGGAAAAGCAATAAAAAATATGGTAACTCTGCTGGGAAGATGTCTGAACTGCTCTGAAGTTTTAAAAGAGATCTTGCTCAAAAGTTTGAACTATTTTCCTCGTCTCTTTCTGATTGTCTTGTCATACACAAAGAGCAAGTCTATTGACACAAATCTATCCAGATCTCTGAGGACCTCCCAAATTGTCAGCTCTCTTGTGCTGTCTTCAAGTTCACTCATTCTGTCTGTGTTGCATTCATTCTATTATTGAGTCCTTTGGCGAGGAAGCCTGCTTTGTCTTGTTTCCAATGAGGTTTTGCTACATAACACAGGCTGATCTAGGTTAATGTGTTTAATCCCAACAAGTGCTTTCTCTCTGTTGAGCTAATTGTGGCTTGGGGGCTATATTCCACTGATCCAGTGCATTACACTAATTGACATGTAAAGACATAAAGATGTTGGGAAACTCCGCCCATCACTGCCCCTCCCATTCTAAACCCCACCACTGAGAAAACCCACCATGGGCAGCTCCTCCCTAGAACTTCTCAAGAGAGCTACAGAGCTGCCCATAGATCTGCCATGTGTGCTCTCTAGCTCACTTTTCCTGCCTTCTTGAGAGTCACCCGGGTGTGCTCTGCGATGCATTGCCTTGCTTATTGAATCTGGACTTATTAATTTGGTTTGGTTTGGCTTATTGCATTGGCAGCAGAGGAACCCAATAACCAGGGATCTAATACCTAACAAAAGGATCTTGCAATCCTGGGATCCACACTCCCACCCCAGCACAGGCATTATAACGGTTTGAGTGAGAATGGTAAAATGGCCCCCTAGGTTCATATACTTAAATGCCTGGGAAGTGGCACTATTTGAAAAGATTAGGCAGTATGGCCTTGTTGCAGGAAGTGTCATAATCAGTGGGCTTTGAAGTTTCAAAAGCCCAAGCCAGACCTCTCTCTCTCTCTTCCTGCTGCCTGCAAATAGAACTCTCAGCTCCTTCTCCAGCACCATGTCTGCCTGCTTGCCACACTTCCTGCCCTGTTGGTAATGGGCTACCTCTGAAACTATAAGCAAGCTCCAATTAGATGTTTTCCTTTATAACAGCTGCTGTGGTCATGGTGTCTCTTCACAGCGGTAGAGTGCAGACTAAGACAGTTGTGCTGAGTAGTCCTTTGATGTGCTCTGAGGCTCCTCTTTCAGGTATTTTGTGTCTTAAAGAGAATAATGGTTTATAATCTCTCTTTGTTGATATGGGAGGTCCTGCTGTATATGCGTTGCTTTATTGGTTGATGAATAAAGCTGTTTTGACCAATGGCTTAGCAGAATGAAGCCAAGCCAGAAATCTGAACAGAGAGACTGGGAGGAGTCAGAAAGACACCATATAGCTGCCAAAGAAGAAGGACACACAGGAACCTTAGGAACCTTGCTGATAAGCCACAGCCTCATAGTGATACACAGATTGATAGAAATGGGTTAAAGATGTAAGAGCTAGCTAGGAATATACTAGAGTCATTGGCCAAACAGTGTTGTAATTAATAGAGTTTCTATGTGATTATTCATTTAGGGCAGCTGGGAAAGCAAGTGCAGTCTCTGCCTACAAATGGCACACCAACATGGGGCAACTATATCCACATAAAACCTGAGAGAGCTTGAGAAGGAATCCTAGACACAAAAGAACAGTTAAGCACTGCTTCTTGGTAGCCACATTTTTCATCGGCTCTGTTTGCTGGCAGTGAGCAGAGGTACAGCTCCTGTAAGAGAAGGCCTTGACTCAGCATTAGCAGCAAAAACTGCATGGCTTTTTTAAAAAACATAGACCTGTTGTGTCCCTAGAGCTGGGGTAATGAGCATGGCTGGCAGAGATGGTGAATGTACCTCCGCCATATTAAAAAGCCAAGAGAGGCAGAACCAGCATCCAGGGTTGCTGCAACCACACTGCTTACCATTATAAAATGCTCCATGTCAGAAAAGGAACTCAGATACACAATAGGATATATTAAGATATAAAAGACCTCCAAACAAGACAAAGTAAAAAAAAAGTACGTAGGCTTGGGAGAAAAAAAAGAGTATAGACAGTTATAAAAAGCAGACAGCCATAGATTAAAGGAATAAAGATAATAAATATTTAAAAAGTAATAGAGAAAAAAGCCACAGAAAGATGGAATATACACACAGAGTCTGGATTATGCATATTATTGTGTTTTCTTTGAATTTTGACTGCAGAGAAATATTTGATTCTGGAGGCTACTAAGCTAAACCAACATAAAGGTATCTTGGCTTCAAAATTTGGGTTTAAGGATATGTTGCTTTGGAAAAGAGGTTCTGCTTTTGTTTCCACAGTGAATCGGAACCTGCAAATTCTTTCTAGGATATTGTGGTTTGATGGAACAGACCCCAAAAGATCTCTGTGAACCCTAAAACTACTTCACCCAACAAAAAACAGAAAGCAGTTTGGAGAAAACTACATCCAAATTCCCAAAATGATTGTTTATAAATTTTTGTTTTCATTTAAAGGGGGTTGATTAATAAGTGATTAATGTCACAGTCAATTTCTTAAAAAAAATAAGGGAGGTATAATATAGAGATGGATATTTTTTATTGGTATGGATCTTGGTCTATTGATACAAATTTAAGGTTGATTTTGTTATACT
>LOJH01012700.1:0-11517 GCA_001685095.1 Ellobius talpinus
TCCCTGCCCGCAGCAGCTCCTCGGCTGCGCGGCGGCGGCCCGCTCGGCAGCTGCAAGCTACCAGAAAAGCGGCGGCGGCGCCGAGGATGAAGTGCAAGCCGAACCAGACGCGGACCTACGACCCCGAGGGCTTCAAGAAGCGCGCCGCGTGCCTGTGCTTCCGCAGCGAGCGCGAGGACGAGGTGCTGCTGGTGAGCAGCAGCCGCTACCCTGACCGCTGGATCGTACCCGGCGGGGGCTTGGAGCCCGAGGAGGAGCCGGACGGCGCGGCGGTGCGCGAGGTGTACGAGGAGGCGGGAGTCAAGGGGAAGTTGGGCCGACTGCTGGGCGTCTTCGAGCAGAACCAGGACCGCAAGCACAGGACCTATGTGTTCGTGCTCACCGTCACCGAGCTGCTGGAGGATTGGGAAGACTCTGTCAGCATCGGCAGGAAGCGAGAATGGTTCAAGATCGAAGATGCCATCAAGGTCCTCCAGTGCCACAAGCCCGTGCATGCCGAGTACCTGGAGAAACTGAAGCTGGGCGGCTCCCCGACTAATGGAAACTCGGCCGCCCCGTCCCCGCCAGAGAGCGAGCCCTAGTATGTACCGCTCCCGCCCGCCTGCCCGCCCGCCCATCCGTCTGCCCGGACTCCTGCCTGTCGCCTCCCCGCACTTGCCTCCTGCCTGCCAGGAGAGCACCTCTCCTGCACTGTGCGCCCGCACGGGCAGGAGGGAGGCTTCTTTTGTTTCCTTGGCAGGCAGACCTCTGAATCATGCTTGCAAACTGTCTTGGTTGCCAGGCGCTGTTTGCAGACAATTTGCACGTTTTTTTCAGATGCTTTTCTAATCGCTTCTTGGTGACACTGTAAAAATCTTGCGCTCAGCCAGAGCTGCATGGGATTTTGTGAAAGGTGCCTTATTGCTTGCCCTGCTCTTCGTGGAGGGTGTGTGTGTGTGTGCGTGTGCGTGTGTGTGTGTGTGCGTGTGTGTGCGTGTGTCTATCTGCCCTGTGATGTTTTTGTTTGGGTCTTTTTTTTTCTTTAAACACCCTTTACATGTGTTGTGCGTGAGTGTGCGTGCGCGCTTTTGATGTCAGCCTTATGGTTTGTTTCTTAGTGGAGGCCTTTAGAGTCCTACCAGCTGGCAGGGGAGGGTGAACGGGGGGATCTTTTTGTGTTTTTTCCCCTTGTTTTCTCATTCACAGACTTCACAGTGGATATGACTGGAGGGTATATTTCTACCAACGTTCTAAATGTATTCCACAATCCTGTAATAAATATACATGAACGGTGACACTAATTTAACATTTTGTTCTATAGGTTACTTTCCAAATTTGGTACACATAGAATTGAATATCATCCTTTCCCCTCTTGGTTCTGTTACATAAATCCATCTAAGTAAAATATGTGTAGTAACCAAAATTGATAGGCAAAGAAATGAGTACAAACCTGTTTACCAAAATTATAGCTTTTATAAACCAAGCATGTAATTTGGTATCCTAAATAATGCTGAATTATTGAATATGATTTTCACTAATTACTGAGTAATCTAAAATTACTAAATAGATATTCCCAGTAACCTCAGTTAAGAATATATACCAATCCTACAGAAACTGGATTATTGCTTTATTTCTGTATTGTATCCATAAAAATACCTTTCATCTATAAATGCCGGGTATATGTTGGGGGTTTAACTACACAGTATAATATTTTGACATTTGAACTCTATTTGACTAATTTGAGGAGACTGCTGATTTAAGCAAACTTCAGTCTTGTTCTATTAATCATAGTTTGTTTCATTTAACAGCATTTGCATTGAGCCGTACAGTTTGCTGCGATTTTCTCTGAGATCCACATAGATTGTTTATGCAATTTCAAACCTTCCAGTACTTTCCATTTCCGTATTGCATGTCAAAAACAGTTATCACTCTTTAACCTCAAATTTATACAGCTAAATATCCTTTCTGGGGTTCATTCTAGAAAACAAATAAATGAAAGCCTCCAAATAATCTTGTCTTTTCTAATCTTGTCTCGACTCATTTCAGGAAATTCAGATAAAACAGACAACACAGAAAGGAAATCCTGTCTCTATCTCATAGTCTCCAAAAGTTTGCCAAACAGGTGTGATTTTCTCCCTGCAGTGGTAACTTAGTGCCTACACATTTTACCTGCCAAGTACACTGAAGATGTACGCTGAATTTTATAGTTCATCCCATTTTCCCCTAATCCAGTGTACTGATGAAAGTTAATTAAGACTTTTACAGAAGATAGCGTAAGTTTATTTTCGACATGTAGTCTTAAAGGGCTGATTTTCCCTCCACTGGACAAGTGCCTATGTTTAACCTTCAAAAAGCTTGAAGTCATGCTGAAGTCAAAGTAATTTTGATATGCTTGATGCAGGCATAAGATGTATTAGAAACTCATGCTTTGTTGTTCAGATCGTTTTTGCAAGAAGGGCTGAAACATGGCTACCAATAAGTCCTTGGTATGGTTTCCTTGGAAAGAACTGTTGTAAAGCTTTCTTTAGAAGCACCAGTAAAAGAGGAAGTGTGTAAGAAGAAGAACAGGCAGCTTGTAGAATACCAGTCAGCATGGGTAGCAGTGCTTCTGGGATACATGTTCCGACAGGCTCTGGATCTGGAGTTGCTTCTTTCCCCATTTCCCTTTCTGGGTGCTCCTTTCTAAGAAAGAACAATGTCTCCCATAGTAGCTGTTAGCTGGGAAGGAAGGAGAAGATGCTTAGAACGTATGGAATGCCAACAGATAGCCAATTTTTTTGTTGTTGTTCTCAGAGATCTTTTTGTGGAAGCACCTATTGTAGTTATGTTCCTAACTAACTGTTTTCCTTATAGAATATGAACTCTTTGACTAGGATCCAACCTGAGTCCTGCATAACTCCAGGGCCCCAAAACGGGCTAAAATTCGGAGACATTTCTCATTGACGCTCCTACTAGAAATGTCTGCTACCAGTGAATTCCTGATTTTCCTTTTTAAGCTTTGTAACATTCCTGGGAGAATTGATTTCTTTAGGCTCTCACCTGTGCTTCCAAGTGGACCTATACTGGATAACTCATAGTGGAAGAACTACACTGGATAATTCACTGCAGGCTTTTCCTGTGTAAAGGGTTGATGAACCATACTAAATCCTCAATAATTATTTGTTGTCTAGACGCTACAGGAATGGACAAACCACTAAAACCTTATTAATCAGATTATCTTTTTTTAGGTGAATGGAATAAATGTTGTTCAGATTTACTTTGAAAGAATCAAGTATGTGAACCCAATGATGAATGGAATTGTGAAGCACAGGTGAGCTCTTTGACATCCCCAAGGACACAGCTCACCCTATGCTTTTGGACACTTCTTTCCTGTTATTAACAATGGCTATTCTTCAGGTTGTTGCACTACCACTGTATCTGTACAGAATTCTATTTGGCACCTGTGGCCTTTTTGTGCTTTTGTCTGTATTTCCCCATCAGATATAACCTTGAATGCAATGAACTTGCTTTCTTAGTCTTTTTATATCTAGCATACACTACTTGATTTATGGTAGGCATCACTGAATATTGTTTAATATTTTGTAATGATAGTAAGTGGTAAAACATCCCTCTTCTAATCTCTAGCATATATGTGGCTTTTGTATATCAGGTGTCACATAACGATTTCAAGGCAGCTGTGAGATAGTAGCAAAAATTCTTATTCATATGTCTGTGTTATCCCAGACATTATGTACCTCCTACATTTGCCAAAATTTTGAACCTAAATTTATCTGTGCCTATAGACATAATTTTTCCTCTATGGAAAGTACAGGAGATAGAGAAACAGTTCACTGTATATCAAACAGATGAGATTCATAGAATCCTGACTTCAAGGAAACACAGGACAAGATGATTCAGTTTTTCAATATATAAGTCACAAGGATGAAAGGAAAGGGTAGAGGTTGAACCTGTGAATTGAAAAAAAGGCTTCAGAGAGTGATCATTACTTGCATGTATCTTATTTGGATCCTGATTTGATCAAACTATAAGATGAATGAATTTATCAGAACTAGAATATTTTGAGTATTGGCTGGATATTTCACATTGATTATTATAATACTGTTATATTGAAAACAAGAATTCTTATCTGCATTCAAATATTTACAGTTGAAATGATATAAAGTCTGGGATTTGCTTCAAAATACATCTAGATATTAAATTCACTGGATATATTCAAACAAGATTGGCCTTTAAGATTGTTGAATCTGAATGATGGTTACATGATGTTCATTATACACGTTCATCTCTGCTTTTGTATGTTTGACATTTTCCATAATAAAAATGTTAATCAAAATCATTGGCAATGTTGGAGTTCTTCTAATTCAGTCTAGTATGTAATGTAGAGAGAAAAAAGTGAGGAGGGAAAAGTTTATAGAATGATTTTTAAGTGTTGGCTCCAGGATACTGCTTCTGTTGTAAGATGTCAAATTCACAGAAATAAAAGGAGACATGCCCACCCGTGGTACAGACCAGGACTTGGAGGGTTTTTTTGGCCTACTGAAATAGTAACAGTTAAATATTTACAACTATTGGATCATATTTTTCTTTATTCAGAAGAACATTTCAATAAATCATGGTTTTATTTATAACTATTGGGAAATGGTGGTTGGTTCTGATGTGCTGAGGAGAGGCTTTGACACCATTCGCATTCTGATTCATATCAATGTGAAATCAAGGGACAGGATTTTTATTATCTAAAAATCCACATAATGCCATTTTAATAGTTTCTTGGGGTAACAAAATCAATTAGCTGTCAACACGAGTGCTGCATGTCATGTTAATACTCTATTTGAAGGCAAGTAAAACAAGAAAACAAGCAATGAGGACTCCTGACTGCAGGGGCTCACAGGCTGCAGAAAGGCCTCACAGGCTGGGGAAATGAAGGCATGGGTCAGAATAACTGAAGGTGGGCTTTTATTATCAGGATCGGTTCAGTCCTGACACTTGTGGTTAAGGAGCAGGAAGGTGGTTAAGCTGTAATTCAGGCTCCTGTGAAGGATGATTTCCTCCTGATGAAGAAATGGGAAGCTGCACCTTTTGTTGCTCAGAGTTAAGTGTTCCTAATCCCAAGGGCAAGCACTTGCCTTGAATCAACTGTTTCCTGGAAAAGGGAAGATGAAAGTCTTCCCCTAGAGGCCAGTCTCATGCAAGCTGCTTAGTACTTTGCTTTACAAGGGCTCCCTGAGAAATGCCCCTCTTCCTCTGGAAGCTGTTTGCTAATTTGGCTCAGCTGATTTGAGATTTCAGATTTGGAGGCAAGCAGATTCCTGGGGAACTTGAGGTGGTGCTAGTCTAAGATAGTGCTTTGGCGCCTGATAGGCTGTGGCTCAAAGATGATTCAACCAGACACTATCACGGCCTCTGCCAAGTCACTTTACCCGTCTAACCTTCAGTTTTCTGACATAGAAAATACAGAAGGTATTTATAGTCCCTCCCTTTGCAAACCACTGCTTCTGAGAGGCTCTTTATCTCTGAGTACAGTATACCAGCATGTTCCCAGCACCCCACTGCTCTGTTGGGTCAGTTGTATCCCACTCATATTAACCTTATTCAGTTGAACTGTAAGGTCTGCTGGCTCTGAGACTCTTAACTGGGTTTTTCCTTATTCCCAGAGTCTGGACCATGGTACTCATGGTGCCTGAAAAATGCTTATGATATTAGTGATTGTTTCAGCTAATACCTCTCCAAAAAAGCCACAAACAGACAACACAAAGCAACAGCGTAACTTCACTTGCTTTCTAGAAAATAAAAAAATGCCGACACACCATAAGGACACCATGATCTTGGATCACAGTTTTCTTTATTCAGGAGAATATTTTAATAAATCATGGTCTTATTTTCTCAGAGTTTACAGTTCTAATATAGTTTCCTAACTTCTTAGCTTCATAACATATAATATGGGATTTTTTTTTCCTTAGGTGCAAGATTGGCCCCACAGAGCTACATAAGATAACTCAGTGAAGGCTTCCGAGATACAAATGGTTGAAGGGCATGGTATTTACTAAATGCTCAGTATTTAGTCAGCATAGCAACTGCTGCATAGACACAAGTATGCTAGTTCTATTAGTTTAGTTTATACTCAGTGACAGAGCAGTAACAGTATGGAATAACTAACTCCCACATACAATGCCGAGGCCTGACTGATTGGATGCAGGAGCTACTTGTAGATGTTATCAGTTTAGCATTTAACACTACAAAAATTGAGTCACAGGATTCACGGCTTCCTTGGTTCTTGTCTTTATGTCCTAAAATACAAAGACCAATGGGATGGTGGTTGTGATATAAACTGTGGGATATGCTGTTGCAGAGGAGCCACAGTGGAATGCTTGTACATTCTGTAGCTCTGAGGTCACATCAGAAATTTAGCTGAGAAACTGGTTCATCACAGTCTTCCAGGGGAGTCACAGCTGTCCATCTTCTATCCTGGAATGGTTGCCAGAAGTTTAAGATGCAGATTAGTTGCAGTGACAAAGATAGGTCATCTGTTGGGGCCACTTTGAAGATACACAATGTATTCCAATACAAAATTTGCTTTCAATAAAAAGACTGATGAGCCTGGCAGTGGTGGCGTATGCCTTTAATCCCAGCACTCGGGAGGCAGAGGCAGGTGGATCTCTGTGAGTTCGAGGTCAGCCTGATCTACAAGAGCTAATTCCAGGACAGGCTCCAAAGCTACAAAGAAACCCTGTCTCAAAAAAATAAATAAAATAAAAAAGGCTGATGATATCATGTCAGATCAATCAGACATTTCAAGGTTCATTGCTTAACACGAAGAGGCCTTTTTGGGTGGTGGAGGATGGAGTGGGGAGTTGTGTGGGGGTGGTTCAGAAAACTTTAAAGCTGGCCTGAAATTTCTAGAGAAGGGAAGGGGGAGGACACTTAGAGTTTGTATTGGACTTGTGGTGTAGGACTAGAGTAAGGGTTTCGGTGCCCAGCTTTGTGTGGAACTCTGTTGGTCATTAAAGGAAAAGAGCTTTATTTTTGTATTCTTGTAAGCATGAAGCAGAAGACACATACGGCTTAAATGCTGCCAGCGCTCAAGCATGTAGAAGATTGTATTATAATTTATTCTTGATCTTGGTAGAGTAAAATATTTGAACAGTCCCATGCTTCCTTAATTAAGCTTGGGATTAGAGATCTGTTAGGATAGTGAAGATTCCATCAGGTGACTTGTATGGCTGAGGGTTGCTCAGGGGTAGAGTGCATTCAATTATCACCATTACAAAAAATAAGGTCTTGTTCTAGAGCTCAGTATTGTATATTCAGACAAAGGAAAAGGAATTCCTTGACTTCAGCAATACCTGGAACTCTGAAAGCAAAAAGTATGGTCTTGGTTCAGCCTTGATTTATAATTAGGATACCCACTGCGTTAGCTACTATATAAGATTTAACTGTTCTGATCTTTAGGTTTAGTTTTTTTTTCTTTATCAGGGACATCCTGCTTAAGTGATGACAAATTCTTATAGGAGTGTGTGTGTTCATAATATGCCCCAACTCCTGTTGTTTTTTTCATTCAGTTGAGCCTAAAGGGGTCTCTAGGAAGACAATGAATTTGGGAAAGAGGTGACTTATCCAACACAGAATCTGACAAAGAACTGAAGACAGAGGTGTCCATTCTCACCTACAAGTCTGATGTCACAGGCCCCAGCATCTTGGCTCAGTCCTGTAGCAAAAGGTTTGATAGCTATGGGGACTTGAGGGTACTGATTCCAAAGCCTAGTCAAGGTTGTAAATAGAAGGCTATGTGCTAAGGATTTGTGAAGACCCCTTTGTAGGAAATACCAATATGAAGCCAGCAATAGCCCCTCTAAAGACATAGCATGAGTTTTGTGTTTGTTTGTTTTTGTCTTAGGTAGAAGATAGTAGACAACAAATGGCCATCAGGGACGAAAGCAGGCACGAGAGTAAGTTGCTAAAGTGTCTCCACTGATGGAGTCTCTAGCAAGTGTGGTATTAATAAGAGTGCCTGTAGTATTTATTGTATTTGAAAATTGCTAGAGCCTTTGTTGAGATGATGAACTTTGCAAGTAATGACATAAGTTTGACAGAATTTATAAGTGCCTACAAAACTCAAAAATGCCTAAAAGATGCTCATTTTAATGTGGGTGCTAAGACCATCAGTAGGTACTTTTGACCGTGACAGGGAGAAAGCAGCTCTCAGTTTACCAAATAATTAAGATGTTTAAGGCATTGTACTACATGGGCAGCAAGGGCCTACTTTTCTTATGAACTAACCTTTTGAGTATGTGTATAGCCTGTAGTTCATATCTGTGCTGTTTCCATGGTTTTTGCAACAGTGAATCAAAGTATTTTTAAAAACTGCAACTGTACCAAACATGGCCAGGGATTTTTTTTCTTGTCATAATTCCTTAAATCCTTAAATGGCACACATAACAACTGTTTCACATGATATTTAGAGATGATTTAAAATTAAGATGACATATATAGATTATATGTAGATAGCATGTCATTTTATATAAGGGATTTGAGCATGTGAGAATTATGATACCTCAAGAGAAGGGATAGATATCCTAGAACAAATCTACCAGTGAGGGGTAAATGTATGTCCCGAGTATTTTTTATAGGATCAGTTAAAAGGAGGGTGCCATTGACATGATGGTATGTATATCTGTGCTCCTGGAGAAAATCACATACAATCAGGTCTTGCCCACAAAGATTGCTTGAGATAGAAAGGCTGATGAGCTATCTGGGTATTTCACTTTGAAAAAAAGGGAAAACTGCAGCAAACGGCTGTTGATGTAGACATTCAACAGCATGCTATGACCAAATTTGTATTAATTGACAATTGGATTGAGCCATTAATTTACATATTATAACCTTACTCCCAGGGGTCTTAATGGGTGAGCCATGGCATTAAGACTGTGATAACCAAGAAGACTCATTCATTCATTCCAAGTATAAGGGCAGTTAAGTTTATTGTGCAGTTAAATGAAAAAAACAGTTGAAACAATCACTTCCTTGCCTAAATATGTCTTGTTTAATGGTTTCAATCCTTAAAGGTCCTATTTTAATGAAAATCAGGGCATATTAATTATATAATTGAAAAGGAAGTTACCTATGGACTCCCATTTCTTGAAGTCCTTGTATAAATGTGAAATATTTAATCTAATTTTGATTGTTCAGTGAGTCAAAACACTGAAGGGGGTGTCATCTTATTTCTCATGAGTTTGTCTAGGTCTGAGCAAATGGAGAAGGGAGAGATGTGAGGATTAAAGGTTTACAGCAGAGATGGGTGTGGTAGCATATGCCTTTTATCACAGTACTGGGGAGAATCAGGTAGGAAGATGGTGAGACCATCCTGGGCTACGTAGCAATAGTCTGGCTCAAGACATACACACTAAAACAGAGCAGCTACACCAACAAAAACCTGGGGGCAGTCAAAACTAACACAAGAATGGTCAGAGTCTTAGTGAGGCTCCCCATCAGATACCTAAATTTAATTGTACTGCTGGGGCTTATGCCACATTGGTTCTGCTGTCTTAGGTAAGAATTGCTTAGGTAAGACAAGAATTACCAGAACTGTGACTTCTAGTAAGGTAACTAAATCGATATGGACATCAGGCCTTAGCTATAGAGTGGAAGGGGGTAGTGTTAGCTATTTTTGCAAAGGATGTTTTCTTTCCACGGCCACACAATTGATAGGCATGTAGAAGTACTATACTAGCTCATTGTGGCCACTGATGCTTGTCTTTAAAGGATCCTTTTATCCTGGGTGTTCCTGTAGGTTAGAAACAGATATTATGGATCCTGTGCAATTTCATCCAGTATTTATTTTTGAAGAGGCTGAGGCTTCGTCAGAAGTGTCTGTCCACTTACACCACTACCACATTTTTTTTCCTGATGCAGGGTCAAAGTCCCTAGCCCAAGCTGATCTGGAATTCTGTATGTAGCCCAGGCTGGTTTACAATTCCCCTGCCACAGCCTCCTAAATGCTTGATTTACAATCACGAGCTAATATGTCTGGCAAAACCACCATTGTTAACTGTGTCATTTTCCCATAAGGTAGGCAGGCATGGTGCTGGAGCAGTAGCCGAGAGCTTACATCTGATCCACAAGCAGGAGGAAGAGAGAGAGAACGAAAATGGGTCTGGCATGGGTTTTTAAAACCTCAAAGATGACTGACTCACCTCCCCTAAAAAGGCCATGCCTGATGTGGGATGTCCTTCCGTATATGTGTTGCGTTTATTGGATAATGAATAAAGACATTGTGGCCAACGGCTTAGCAGAGTAAAGCCAGGCAGGAAATCTGAACAGTGATATATAGAGAGTAGATGGAGTGAGTCAAGGAGATGCCATGTAGCTGCTGAATAAGATGACACTAGAACCCTACCGGTAGGCCACACCCTTGTGATGATACACAGATTAATAGAAATGGGTTAATTTAAGATGTAAAAGCTTGCTAGGAATATGACTAAGCCATTGGCCCAAACAGCTTTATTCATTATCCAATAAAAGGAACACATATACAGAAGGACAGCCCACATCTCACACCTCCTACTCTTTCCCAAACAGTTCCACCAGCTGGGGACTAAACAATCAAGCACATGAGCCTATCGGGGCCATTCTTATTCAAACCACCACAGTCATTGTATATTTTCTGACCTCACCTTGTCACCAAATATGTGAAGGACACAAATATTAAGAAAGCAAAGACAAGGCCTGGAAAAGCCAGTAAACATAAAATGAACTGCTTTTAAAAATGGAGAGTGTATTATTTATACACATGGACAGTGTATTACTCAGGGTTCTCTAGAGGAACATAATTTATAGAATGAATTCTATCTATAAAGGGAATTTATTGGAAGGACTTACAGGCTGCATCCAGCTAATCCAACAATGGCTGGCTGTGAAGAGAAAGCCCAAGAATCCAGGAGTTTCTCAGTCCACAAGGCTGGATGTCTCAGCTGGTCTTCAGTATGTGCTGGAGTCCAGAAGAAGTCGTCTTTGTCTGATGTCAGAGAAAGAATGGATGTGTTAGCAAGGGGAGGGCAAGCAGGCAATGAGCAAAAGCTTTCTTCTTCTATGTCCTTATATACACTTCTAGCAAAATGTATGGCAAGGTGTGTCTTCCTGCTTCAAGATCTGGATCACAGGTGTGTGTCTTCCTATTTCAAAGGTCCAGTCTATAAATGGATTCACTTCCTTCAAACCAAGCAAAAAAGTACTCTCAGGGGTGTGTCCTCCATTTATAGAGTGTAGTTCATTCCAGATGCAATCAAATTGACAACCAAGAATACCCATCACAGAAAATAAAATGACTATGTTAGCCAAAGGTGTTAACTCCCTGAGATCTTTATCACACACATAAAAATGATGACACCAGGACAAAGGGACCAGGAGATGGCAACACAAGTTGTGGGGTAGTTTGTTGCTGAAGAGTCAGGTGCAGATGCCAGCTCTGTGATCTTAAAACTTCACAGTTTTGCCATGCAGTGGTGGTGCACGCCTTTAATCCCAGCACTCAGGAGGCAGAGGCAG
>LOJH01012701.1:13138-38295 GCA_001685095.1 Ellobius talpinus
CAGAGAACTTGATGCCTTTTGTGTTAACATTGGAAAGGGCAACCATGTGCAACTGTGACTGTATTGTTGGGGGATTTCTGTAATTTTCTTTTAAAAGGTAGAGGTTATTGACATAAATGTAAGGGATAATCTTGTGGTTTTGTTTTTAAGCATTTTTTTGAGATAACCGATGATCAATTTGACTTCCATACATACTGCATGAGAAAGATGACCCTTCGTGCTTATGTTGACCTCTTGAGATTAGAAGATACTCTCAGAAGACACACCTTTTATTTTAAGGCTGCTAGATCAGCAATTGAAATATATTTGAAATTACATGATAACCCTTTAACCAGTGAAAGCAAGCAACAAGACATAAATTCAGGTAATGAAAAGATTTTAAAAAATACTAAATTTCAAAATATTATCAGATATTAACATATTGCATAGGAAAACGTATCAACAAATGATTAAGGATATAAAAATGTTAGCTGGGCGGTGGTAGTACATCTTTAACCCTAGCACTCAGGAGGCAGACACAAGCAGATCTTTAAGTTCAAGGCTAGCCTGGTCTATAGAGTGAGTTCCAAGACAGCTAGGTACAGAGAAACCTTGTTTCGACAAAAAACAAAAGAAAGAAAAGGTTAACTCAGTTATGCACTATATACTATATCAGATTGTCTTGCCTCACCCTATGTTTGTACAGCTATTAACAATAAAAGAGTATGTTGTAAAATGGATGAGAAGACAGTATTGGCTATTGATACATTAGGAAAAAGTCTGGGAGAGTTCAAATAAAGTCAGGGCTGATGTTCTTTAGCAGATGCAGCTCGGTCAACCCAATGAGATGATTTGCATGCCTCCTCCTACCCCCCAGTCTCTCTGCCCAGCTGCCCTCAAATTCTTGATGTTTCTGCCTTAGCCTCCTAAATGGAGTTACAGGGATGTGCCACAGCATCAAGCTGTCTGTCTTGATTTTGTTTTCAGTAACATCAGTTAAGAAAGAACATAAATGTCTGTGGACTATTTTCTTTTCTTTAAATAGTAATTAAAAAAAAAACAAACTTTTGAGGCTAGTGAGATGGCTCAGCAGATAAAATTCTCACCACACAAGCCTCATGATCTGAGTTTGGTTCCCGGAACCCTTGTAAGGTAGAAGGAGCAAACCAATTCTATAAGGTTGACCTCTGACCTCCACACATGCACTAGAGCTCACCTCCCCTCCAGTCTTAACCTCTTTACCTCTCCCACCACAAGCATACTAATAAATGTTTTTGTTTTGTTTTGTATCTCTGTGTTGCCCTGACTGTACTAGAACTCATTCTGTAGACCAGACGCTGGCCTCAAACTCAAGAGATCCACCTGCCTCTGCCTCCTGAGTGCTGGGATTAAAAGTATGTGCCACCACCACCCAGCCTAATAAATGTTTTTTAATTAAAAATTAAAAAGCTTTGAATACTTCAGGAAAAATACACATTGTTACAACTTGTGTTATTTATTGTATAGGAGACTGTGTTTGTTTTCCTGTTGTGATAAACTGTCCTGACAAAAGCAGGTGATGGAACTGTATCCAGGTTAGGTTCCACCATAGCAGGGGAGCCAAGGCAGCAGGAACCTAGAGCAACTGGTCACAGCCCCCAGTCAGGAGCAGCAAGAATGTCTGCATATATACAGTGCTCAGCCCTTTCTCCTTTTTAATACAGTACGGGACCCAAGCCCAGAAAATGGTGTTGCTCTTCCCACATCAGTTAACATAACCAAGAAAGTTTCCCACAGATATGCTGACAGGCCAACCTCGTCTAGACAGGTCCTTATTGAGACTCTTCCCAGGTTACTGGGAAAGATTGTATCAAGTTGACAGAGGCAGAATCATCACAGAGGCAGGGTTGAGTTAGTTTTAGTTATTAATGCAACCAGCATTTATAGGCTACCTCTTGTGTGCTGTGTTTGGCTAGTCACAGGAATATACTTTCTAAAACCTTTTACATAGTTACCTCCATCCCTTCCTAAAAGAAAACTGTATTAGTAGTATATATTACAGAAAAGGCAAAATGAAAAATGGCAGTGACCATGTTTTTTATACATTTGAATATTTATAGAAATCCTGTCAGCCAAAGAACTGAAGAAAATGCTTAGCAAGCAAAGAAGAGCCCAAAAAAAGGCTAAGTTAGAAGAAGAGAGAAAGCACATAGAAAGGGAACGTCAACAGAAACATCAAAAGAAAAAAAGAGAAGAAGAAGAAACTGCCAGCGGTCATAAGGAAGAACTTACACCTGAAAAGCTAGAGAGGGTGAGTTGAGTTTACAGGTAACTGTTTATGGTAAAAGTCATGCTGTTTGATTCTGTTCTGGTCGTAATTTATTTAAGTGTTTAAGTAAGAAGCCACTTCTGTTATTTCAAGTCATTAGGAGAACCCTGGTTACTGTTTGAATGACAATATGCAAATTTTGGCTAATGGGAAATTATATATAGAATATTATAGACCAGAATGGGGTCCTCTAAAGGTGCGTTCTAACTCCCAGGACATGCGAGAGTGTGTACATGGCAATGGTAAATTAAGGTTGTAATTAGTTGTAGTTAAGATGAAGAGATTAACTGGGAGGGTCCAGCCATTGAAACAGGTCCTTTGCATATATATTATGACTTCCTGAGTGTGTGGATGAATGGGTCAGTGTTTTGTGCTTACTATATATATTTTTTATTATCCCTTAGAAGCCTGTTTGTTTTCTAGTAAGAGACAGAAAAGGGGGTGGACCTAGATTGAGGGGAGGTGGGGAGGAACTGAGAGGAGCAGAGGGAGGGGATTCTGTAATCAAGATGTAATCTGTGAGAGGAAAACAATCTATTTTCAGGAGAGAGAGAGAGAGAGGGAGAGGAAGAGGGAGAGGGAGGGAGAGAGAGAGGAGAGAGGAGAGAGAGAGAGGAGAGAGATTGAGATCAGCCTGAAATACCCACATGGCCCAGCATGGCCAGACAAGGCTTGTCACAAATGGGACATAAGGATAGGGTGATGTGTTGCTGGCATTCAAGGTGGAAGAGGGCCAGAGTCACATGATGTGGGTCGCTGAAGGAAATAGAAAAGGCTTGGAAATGAATTCTTTCCTAGAACCTGTGAAAGGGGATGCAGTGCTTCTGACGCCTTGATTTTTAAGCCTGCTGAGCAGGTGGTGTGGGACTTATAATCTATAGAACTGAGAGGACACCAATGTGTGAAGTTTGTTGTAGCAGCAGTGTGTTTTCATCTTATTGTTTGTGTGTGTTTGTGTGTGTGTGTGTGTGTGTGTGTGTGTGGTAGGGTAGCTTACAGAGGCCAGTAGAAGGCTTTGGCTCTCCTGGAGCTGGACTTACAAGTTGTTGTTAGCCGCCTAACATAGTGCTGGGAGCTGGGTCCTCTTGAGAACAGTAAGTGCTCATAACATAGTGCTGGGAGCTGGGTCCTCTTGAGAACAGTAAGTGCTCATAACATAGTGCTGTTCTCTCCATCCCCTGACCATGTACTTTGAATTCATTTACAGGTGAGAGTTTTAAATGTTTCAGTGCTCATTTTGGCTATATCGAGAGCTTTTTGAGGGCCAGCCTCAGTGCTGTCTCAGGGTTCAGAAAGAAAGCTTCAGTCAGCAGAAAGCTAAGGGTCTGAGGGCGATAAATGAATCCTCACGCCGTACTTCTTCGTGCCAGTTTCTTTATTGTTCTGCCGTGCTGCAGTTTCTAGTTTATATACACACACAATGGCAATTGTCTGGTCATCACAAAGTTACAGAGCTTGAATTTCTCAGGGTCATAAAGCAGGTAAGAACTGTTCCAAGCAAGTCAGCATCTTTATGGCCCCGGGGAGACATGGCTAGGACACCCGGGCAGCACTAAAAGCCAAAAAGGCTGCTTTAGGAGGCTCTAAGTTCTAAGAGGGGAGAAGGGGAGTTCATGCATAATACTATATTCTTAAGTATGATTAATTAAACTAGAGGTTTGGAAGCACACAGTGATCGGCAGCATCTCTCTGCCTGCCACACTGAAGTGCCTGTGATCAACATCAGGGTTGTTATGGTGATCAGAGAAACTACAAAAGAAAACTGTGTGTCGTCTGGTCCTCATCAGCATTTTCACCTGGGACTTCTCAGATATACAAATTACATCTATCCCCCAAAGCAGTTAGAACAAGGAGGTTTTATGGTTATAGAGTACCAAATCCCACTGCCCATGCCAAACAGTGGTGCTTGTCCTAATGCAGTCCATGTGAAGGGGAATACCTTCCTCCAGAGCTGGCTAAATAAACAGTGACTTTTTTCTGTTATCTCTCAGGGTTAGGACACAGATGGTAAATTTCTTGGTTAAATTCCTGTGTCAGTAAGCTGAGGTGAGTGAGGGTAAGTGTAAGGAGTTAGAAGCTTTTTGTAGGGTTAGAGCAGGGTTCAGCTGTGGTTAGCACTTTCCCAAGTCATCTGCAGGAGAATTTGGGACAGCCTTATCAGGAAGGGCTAAGAATCAAACAAACTTGGACATGTCCACCCCTATCTTGAAGGTCCCAAATGTGATCTGTTTGAAAGACTCCTGACCAAATGTCCTACCAAAATAAAAGATAATTGCAGGCAGCTGGCTTTTTTCTAAAAACTTTTTAAATTGTTCATATTGAGCTATACATTTTTCTCCACTCCTCTCCCTTCCTCCCGTCTCCCCTTCTACCCTCTCCCGTGTCCCCCCACCCCCACACTCCCATTTACTCATGAGATCTTGTCTTTTTCTCCTTCCTATGTAGATACATGTATGTCTCTCTTAGGGTCCTTTTTGTTGTCTAGCTTCTCTGGGGTTGTGGCCTGTAGGCTGGTTTTTCTTTGCTTTATGTCTAAAAGCCACTTATGAGTGAGTACATATTATATTTATCTTTCTGGGTCTGGGTTACCTCACTCAAAATGTTTTTTTCCTCAATCCATCCATTTGCCTGCAAATTTCAAGATGTCATTAATTTTTACCGCTGTGTAGTTCTTCATTGTATAAATTATCTCAGGGAATGGAGCAGAAATTAGACTGTGGGAACCAAGGTTTTAGATTGTATGACTTAATTTGTCACCGAAGGTCCCACAGAGTGGGGATAAGTCACCCAATATTCCAGTTCATAGGAAAAATGTGCCCAATAATTTATACACACTGAATCTTTTGGGGCAGCACCTACTTAGAGAAAGAGAGTGCTTATGGCTTCACAAGAGCTCTACTGTAAGAACAGTCGTTATACAAAAGGTGATAGGCCCAGCATCTTGTGACTTGGTTTTTATCTCCATCAGAATGCATTCATTCTGGTGGTTAATCTTCTACTTTATCAGCTGAAACCTCACTGCATAATTCTTGTAGACCGCAGCAGGGCTATATAAGAAAGTATACAAATTATATATCTGTACATATTTATATAAAACTTGAAATGAACTTGGCATGTGAACCTGCTTTTTTGTTTGTTTTGTTTCTCTGGGTAGCTCTGGCTGTCCTGAAACTTGCTGTGTAGACTAGGCTGGCCTTGATCTCACAGAGATCCAACTGCCTCTGCTTCCCAAGAGCTGTGATTAAAGGTGTGTGCCACCACCACCTGACTATACCTGCTTTCTAAATACAAAAGTTTTCTTCTCTGCTTCAAAATAGGTTGACAATCCATTAGAAGAAGCCATCAAGTTCCTCACTCCTCTGAAGACCCTTGCTGCTGGTAACATTTATACCCACCTGCTGGCATTCGAAATATATTTTAGAAAAGGTAACAAATTGTTTTGAATTAAGGTTTGTATGCTTATTTTGTTTTCGATGGTGCAGGGGGTTGAACCCTGGGCTTCACATAGGCTAGGCATGTACTTCTTTACCCAACTAACACACTCTTAACCTTAAGTACAGCTTCTAACCTGTATAATGTTGATTGTTTTAGATATAATTTTGTCACTTGGATCCATTTTTGCTTTTTAGAGCTTTAATCAACCTTCCACAAAAGGTCTAATTCCCTTTTATTTTTCTACTCAAAAATTTGTTGGGCAGCATATTAAAATATTATAAAATCCAGTATGAAAATATTTTGAACAATTACACAGATTGTTTACATGTTTTATGTCAATACAAAATAAAGTTTTGCATTTGGGAAGAGGGACTCTCACTTGAGAAAATGCCCCTATCGGATTGGATTGGCCTGTGGAACATTTTCTGGTTTTTTGTGGAAGACTCTAGCTCACTGTAGACAGTGCCACCTATGGGCTGGTGATTCTTTGAAGTATAAGAAAGCACACTGAGCAAGCCATGAGGAGCAAGCCAGTAAGTAGAGTTCCTCCATGGTCTCTGCATCAGTTTCTGCCTCAGGATTCCTGTATTGAGTTCCAGATGATGATGAGTTCAGCTGTAAGATGAAATAAACCCTTTCCTCCCCAGGTTGCTTTTGATCATGTGTTTTATCACAGCAGTGAAAACCTAACATTTATGTGAAATTTTTTTTCTTTGGTTTTTTGAGACAGGGTTTCTTTGTGTGGCCTTGGCTGTCCTAGAACTCGCTCTTTAGACCAGGCTGGCCTCAAACTCACAGAGGTCTGTCTGTCTCTGCCTCCTGAGTTCTGCAACTAAAGATGTGCACCTCCCAGCCTATGTGAATCAACTTTTAAAGTTTTTCTTAGGAAAGCAAAAATTGTCTTAGATAATGCAAATTAAGTTTTGACTTTTTCTCAGAAATGTGTTTTAAAAATTAAGTTTTTAAGTTGAATTTAAGTGAAGCTAAAATAAATGAAGATAACACACAAATACTGATGCTGGGTTTTTTGATTTGTTTTTCTGGCACAGGGAAGTTTCTGCTAATGTTGCAGTCTGTTAAACGAGCCTTTGCCATCGACAGTAATAATGCATGGTTACATGAATGCTTGATTAAATTTTCTAAATGTGGTAAGTATAAGGAGGGGGTGTTTATCCACATGCAGCCATGAGAAGCAATGTCAGTCATCCTCCATTCGCCAGGCAGGAAGGAGACTGCAAAGATGCAATCAAATCAAAGTTTGCCTGATAGCAAATGGTAGTACACCTGTGATTTACCAATAAGATAAAATTAGTGCATTTTAGACTATACTGTTTGTTTCAGAGGAGTGATAGAATAATTTTACTCTGGATATATACATTAAGCTTAACACTAATTATAAAAATATTTCAGTTGATTTTTCCCCCCTGAAAGGACAGATGAAAAACAAATCCAAATGTTTTTGTTTTTGTAGTATCTGATCATAGTAATCTTCCAGACATTGTGAGCAAAGTTCTAGCTCAAGAAATGAAGAAAATATTTGTCAACAGAGATTTGTACAGCTTTAATGAAGATTTTCTCAAACACAATGCTACCTCTCTTCAGCATCTACTTTCAGGTTTGTATTTGGAAAAGTGTTCAGTCTAATTAATTACCAGAAAAAAAGAACATAGAACTATTTGTATTTTGGGGTTTTTTTATATCTATCTATATCTATCTGTCTGTCTGTCTGTCTGTCTGTCTATCAATCTATCTATCGATCTATCGTGTGTGCAGTGTCCTGCCTGCATGTATGCCTGGGCACTAGATCTCATTATGGTTGGTTGTGAGCCACCACTTAGTTTCTGGGAATTAAACTTAGGACCTCTGCAAGAGCAGTGCTCTTAATCACTGCCATCTCTCTAGCCCTCCCTTCCCAATTTGTATTTTTGACCTGGCCAAAATGTTCTTGTTAAAAAGGAGAATAGAAGCACCACTCTTGGAATTGATTCACACAGCCATGTAGGAAAGCTTTTGTCCATCTTACTAAGAGTTGCACCGTAGGTGCTGGAGAGAGGCTCAGTGGTTAAGAGTACTGCTGCTCTTGCAAACCCAGGTTCAGTTTCCAGAGTCCCACATGGTGACACACAACCATCCTTAACGCTAGTTCCAGGGGACCCAATGCTCTCATCTGACTTTTGTGTGTACCAGGTATGCACACAGTACACAGATACATATACAGGCAGAGCAGTACACATAAAATATAAAAATATTTTTAAAAAGTTGCACATTTTGATTCTATAGTTATACTTTTGTAAATAACTGAATCCAACTACCATTGTGGGGGTAGTTGTTCTTAGATGCTAGTGCAGGCGGATTACAAGTTTGAAATGACCTTAGTTGACTACATATACAAGCCCTGGCTCAAAGAAAATTAATGCAAAGAAAGAAAGAGCTTTCAATACAAAGGTATCTCCTGAAATGTATATAAAATTTGGGGAACGAGAATGAACAAGTGTGTGTATGTTTGGTGATATGGGAAGTAGTGGTAAATGGTAGAGTGGAATCCAGGTAGTCATTTAACCCTTTAAAACAGTGAATTCTATTGAAATGATTTATAATAACAATGAGTAAGAGGTAGGTTTGTTTATTTATTTATTTTTGAGATAAGGTCTCATGTAGCCCAGGCTGACTTTGAACCTGCTTTGATTACACTTACTTAGTTATCTGGCTGTAAATAACTTTTTATATACACTTGCAGAGACCAGTGAACAATAAATCTCAACTACGTAAAAATATGCATGGGAAAAGGTCTGAAAAAAAGTTTATACCAAAACTTTAATGTTGTCTTTGGATACTGAGATTATGAGTAATTTTTTCTCAAATTTTTATGGCTGTTATCCTTTTTTATTTTTATTTATTTATTTATTTGGTGGAGGGGGTTTAATGTTATTTGGGTTGGCTTCTTATAGCCAAGGATAACCTGGAACAGCTTACTATGTCCACATGCTGAGTACTAAGATTAGAGCCATGGTCCACCACATCTGGTTTTATGTAGTGCTGGAGAGTGAACCCAGGCCTTCATGCAAGTTAGGCAAGCATTTTACCAACTGGGCTACATCCCTAGACTTGTGTTACATATTTTCTGTCTTAAAAATTTATTTGTATCCTGTGGGGCGTTACTCTGGCAGCTTAGGGGTGAGAGCCGCAGTGTGACACTGAGTTACCTGGAAAGCAGACTCTGGGACCAGCATCGGGGTGCAGATCTAGTTTAATGTGGAAATTCACCCGTGTATATACATTTACTATCCAGTCAGCTAAGGACACATGATGTTGTTATCCCATGAGTCCGAATGGCGTCCACACCGTGGCATGTGAAGGTGTACATGAGGGGCAGCATATCCTGGCAGTGTGCCCTGGGACAGAGGGCTTGGCACCATTCTGTGGGTCTCCAGTGTGTCGGGACCCCATTATGTGTCGTCTAGTATATCAGAGACTCAGA
Source organism: Ellobius talpinus (assembly GCA_001685095.1). Taxonomy (NCBI): domain Eukaryota; kingdom Metazoa; phylum Chordata; class Mammalia; order Rodentia; family Cricetidae; genus Ellobius; species Ellobius talpinus. The sequence goes on from LOJH01012701.1 coordinate 22,339, forward strand.
TCTGCTCAAGCAGCCTGAGGAGCCATTTGTGTTTCTCGTCTTCCCTGTGTTTTAGAGACATCATCTGGACAGAGACTGTTCTCTCAGTATCCTGTTTTGTTTTGGAAAGGGTTCTAGGCTTCTTACACAGATTGCTAACATGTTAAGGGCAGCATCAATGAGAACTAGATGAAGGATGGTAGAAAAGTTGGAGATAAAGTGAAAGATGTACCAAATTAAACTGTGCTCTGCTTTTTTTAAATTGATTTTTATTGAGGTCTACATTTTTCTGTGCTCCCCTCGCTGGACTGTGCTCTGCTTTAAACCATGTAGATAATTTTGCCTAAAATTGTGTAGATAATTTTAATCTAAGCTTTGTTAAAGAAAATGTCTTCATTGTAATACATGTGGAAGAATTAACATTTTAAAAAATTACATTTCTAGGTAGAAAGAGCAGAGAAGAATTTTTCTGTAAGAACAAAGGACGAGCTGGAGAGTTGGCTCAGTGGTTAAGAGCGTTCATGCACTGCTCTTCTGGATGATCTGAGTCAGATTCCCAGTACCTATCAGGAGGCTCACAGCCACCTAGAACTCCAGCCCTAGAGGGATTTAACACCTCTGGCCTCTGTGGGTACCTGCACTCAGATGCATAAACCCACACACAGACACAATTAATTAAAATAATTTATAATAATTAAACTAATAATAATTTTTAAATAGGTTACTGCTATCTGGGGGACCAGCCTCCAGCAGCACAGGGCTTTGATAGTAATCACAGAGTTGGCGAAGCTAAACTTTTCTATCTGAGACATGTTAAGGAAAAAGGCACTCACAGACTCTATTGTTTTCCTCCTTTATTCCAATTCTTGTTGTTCTCTCTCTTTATTCTCTCTCCTCTATCTCATGTTGTTTTACAGCTTTTATGCCCCGACAGAATCTTCCAGGCAGTACAAGAGTCAAAACAGTTGCATTCCATTTTTCAAGTGAATTATTATAGGTAAAAGTATGTTTTTAATCTCCCTCACATGATCAAACATTTTATGTATTACAGATATAAAAGAAATTATCCCAAGAACCCATATATATTCATACCCCAGCAACTTGTTATAGATTAACCATGTGGCAAGCAAGGTGTTTTTGTCAGGTCCTCTTACTGGCAGGCTGCATTTTACAGTTACAGAGAAAGGGCCAATCACTTTATTACTTATCTTAAAAGGCAATCTTATAAGGAATCTTAAAGGAATCACAAACCTAAACTTTTATATATGAAAAAGAATCAGTCGGCTCTACTTTAAATCTTTAGGGTATGTATCCGTTCATTAATAGTTTTTATGTTGGGATATTGAGGACTTAAATGGATATAAGAATTAATCATCACCTTTGGTCATCAACCAAACCTAGCAAGGAGAGTACGTCAGCCAGCCCATAATAACTGGGCTGCTTTGTTCTTGTTCCCTGACCTTAAAGAGTCCCGCATTCAACTATGTGCTGTTTTAAAACTTTAGATTGTCTTCTTGGGTTTTTCACCTCAAAGTTATTTAGCAAAAACATCTTAGTCTAACTTTGGTGTTTTTAAAACTCTGTTTCATCTGTGACGCACTCCAAGACATATGCACATATTTCCCAACATTAAGGTTAAAAAAATTTAAACTAACTGGGCTACTGAGACTCAACTGTTGGCCATTAATTTGAGCTACAATCCGTGCAGCTCCTAAGGTGAGACTCAGACCCTTGTATTTATTTGTATTCATCAAAGCACTATAAGCTCTCATAATTATTGTCAAATTAGACAGTACAGCCTAGGGAGAGGGGTCATCTTGGCAATTCACAGGTAAAAATGCCCAATAGAGTGGGATGTTTCCAAAAGATAAACACACAATATTACAGGCAGTGGAGATCTCCCCACGTCCACTCTCCATGCTAGATACCAGAGAAAGAGAGCCGCAGCAAACATGTAAAGGCACAGCAGAAGCAAAAGACATTCCAGGGTCTGCAGTCCCGTGGCCTTTCCTAAACAAAACTGGCCCATCAGAGGATTCCATTCTGCTGGGCTGACTTTGGACCTTCAATAGCAACTCACTGCTCCTCTCGCATGGCCCACAACAATAGGTGAAAGTGATTTTTTAGAAAACCAGGATGATAAATAGTTTTTTAAAATATTCTAAGGAAAAGGAAAATTTCTACCATATAAAAATAAAAGATGGGGGCTGGAGAAATGGGTCATAGGTTAAGAGAATTGACTGCTCTTCCTGAGTTCCATCCCTAGCAACTGCATGGAGGCTCATAACCATCTGTAATGATACCTGATGCCCTCCCCTGGCATGCAGGCCAACGTGCACACAGAACACTGTATACATAATAAATATGTCTTAAGAAAGAAAGGAAAAAAAAGAAAAAGAGAAGAAAGAAAGGAAAGATGAATGGAGCATTTATCTAATTATACAAACTCAGGAGTCAAAACCTGAATGATCAGAGAAGTGAAGGAGAAGTGGCCAGTGACCTCTCTCTCTCCTTCCTCAATCCAAAAGGGCTGAGATTTTTTTCTAAGCCTCACCCTACTACCTCCTGTGTCTCTATATGTTCTCAGTCCTCCAAAGCCTCTATGGCTAATTTTGGTCAGCTAGTATCTAGCTCCACTCTCTAATTTGAAGTAACTTTATTGGCAGTCTTGGGAGTGTCAGAGAATATCCCAAAGAAAAAGAAAAGCTCCTTTAAAAAAAAAGTCAAGATACCATTTTATAACTAAGTTAATATGTATAGAGTTTTCAACAAAGAAAAATGATGTACATTAATAAGAATACAGGAACATGAACATATGCCATATCATTTTCAGGACACATATGAACTGTGTTTTACTTTAAATAGCTTTTATAAATTACTTTGTGGAAATATCTTTCTTTGACTGTATTTCTTTGTGGCAGTAATTTATTCTTTAGATGCTTTAGTTTAAGGTACTATGCGTTGTAAAAGTGGTTTCGAAAAAACAAAAACAATAAAAAAGTGGTTTTGGCTGTCGTTGATTGTATAGGGTAACCCTGTACATTTATATTTTTGAATCACATTGTTCCTAAGCATAGAAGTTGTCAAATTTGCCTTATTTCAGTAAGTGTTTGATAACTGTCTGAGGGAAAAGCTTTAATAATGTTTCGTTTTAAATTTTTAAAGTTTTATGTGTATGTGTTGGTGCACAGCATGTGTGCAGTACCTATGGAGGCCAGAAGAGGGTGTCAGCTTGCCTGGAACTGGAGTTACAGATAGTTGTGAGCTGCCGTGTGGGTGCTGAAAACTTAACCTGGGTTTTCTGTAAGAGCAGCAAGTGCTCTTCACTGCTCTTCTGATAGCTTTGTCTCGGTAACTCATGCTCTCATTGTAGCCCAAAGCTTCAGTGGGATGTTACTGAACAGGAGGAAATTAGGAGCACATGTCATAGTTGGCTACCCAGAGCTGGTGAATGCCAGCTCTAGCCTGCCACTAGATGATTAAACACTGTAAGCCACATCTGACTGGCCAGTATAAACTTGATGAACGTAAGCCTTAACAGTTACTTAATTTGAAATGTCTTGGAATTTCAGGTGCTAAAATGATGTATTTTCTGGACAAGTCAAGGCAAGAGAAAGCAATTGCTATAGCCACTAGGTTGGATGACACTATAAAAGATAAAAATGTGAAGGTAAGATTCTTTACAGGCTGATTGATAAGTCTTGCAATATCTTACAAAAAGTGCATCTCTGTAACAGTTCTAACTCGGCTAAAATGCTTAGCCTGGATGCAAATCTCAGCCCCACCTGTTACTAACTGCGTGACTTCAGGCAAGTTATGTTTCTTTTCTCATTTCAAAAATAGATGTGCAAGTGATACCTGTTGCATAATTGAGTTAAACTTAACTGAAATAGCAAAACATGAAGTCCTTCCTCCTGGTTCATACATAGAGCCACTTAGTAATGTGAGCTGTTGCCAATAAAGGACACTCTTCTGAATATGGTGGTCTGTGCCTGTAATTCTGCGACTCAGTGGAAGCAGGAGCATCAGAAGGTCAGAGCTAGCACTGGCTACACGCTGTTTGATGCTAAGATGCCCCAATAAAACAAAAACTAGAATTATCTTTTTAAGGCTTTTGAGTGTTTCCCACCTCATAATTTTTTTGGGGGAAAGGCACTGCTTGTTTGTTTATTGGGAAGGAGAGTGCCATGCCAAGAATGTGGAGGTCAGAAGACAACTTTTGGGATTTGATTCTCTACTTTTCCATATAGATCCTAAGATTGAACTTGAATTGTCAGGCTTGGCAACAAGTGTGTTTTTCTGCTGAGGCATCTCGCCATTCCCTTTCCCCCTTTTTGAGACAAGATTTTGCTATGCAGTTAATGTAGGACTTGGAGTTAGAATCCTACTTCAGCCTCCTGGGCTGTGATTGGAGAGGCCTGTGCCATCACAACCAGCTCCAACTTGGTGTTTAATGTTCTTTATTTTCAGTGATTGCTTACTGTAGATAAGAAGGGACTGAAGTCTTTCTTGGGGTAAGGAATAGGTTGTATCTGTTGATTAAAATCATTAGCAAGCTGCTTGTATCTTTGTGCAATTGATGTGTCCTCCTGTGTCATTAGACTCTTACAAAGGTTTCCGAGGCCCTGCTGGACGGCAGCTTTGGGAGCTGTAGTTCCCAGTATGAAGAGTACAGGAAGGCCTGCCATAACCTGCTTCCGCTTACCTCTGCCTTCCTGCCTGCTGCCACCGAAGCCACACTACACCGAACAGCTGACCATGAGTTCTTCAAGTGTGAAATTTGAAATCTTGTGCAAAGTTTGCTCTTACAGATTCACATTTGAATTCACATTAGGGTTTCTTTTCTAGTGTGTATTTTATTAATAATTGGTATGAAATGAAATATTTGGATAGAAGTTTTAAATGAAGTATTATGTGAGCTTATTTTACACTCTGTCTGGTCTCCAATTTACATAGACATCTGTTAGAACTGCTTGTTTATACTTGTACAGTCTTACACTCCTGAATTAGGAGTGTTGTTGCTTCTGTATTATACTTAGTTGCTGATTAAAGTGTAGATATCCCTCTTAACGCTATTGTTTATCCTAGTTTCAGGACCTGTTTTGATCTCTATTGGCTTGTTTGTTTGATTTTTTTTTATTTTGAAGTGTTAGCTTTATGATCAAAAATAGCCATATTTTCCATTTTGGTAGATAACGAGATTCTCTCTTTTTACCTTAACTTGAATGATTTCTGTTTCCTCCTTGTGTCACTAGACTCTAATAAAGTAATATTTTTTGTGATAACCATATTCTTTTGTGACACTTTATGGTTTAATAAAGGTACTCCAGTTTTTATGTTGATGATGCAGAATGTGAAGACTGGTCTGCCTTTTAGTCATGTAAGTTGACCATGAAATTTCTTGTGTATTTGTTCTGGACTTACAGATCATCATGGAGCAGTTGTGCTTTCTTGATTGATTGCTTAGAGAACTAGCAAGCAGCTTATTTTGAGAGATTTTCTTCAAGGGAGCATGGTTGGGCAGAGTACAAACTAAAGCGGCACTATCCCCCTCACAGCCATGTTCAACTACTTGGTGAAGGTTTAGATCCCTCCAATGAGAATTTAAACTATAATTAGTTAAGCTATAACATGTTGTTGATCAGTATTTGGGGGTGGGGACACCTTCTTGCCATATCATATAATGAAATCACTATTTCTCAGCTATATTAATGTCTAACTCTACTGTCTGATACAAACTCAGAATGGAGATTTTAGACAGTTCTAATTAAAATGATTTCCCTTTATCTCTTTAGAAACTTAGTTGCTGAGAGGAGAAAAACTAACTGTAAAATAATTCCAATCTCAACAATTCTGCAATAAATGATTTTATACAAAGTTGTTTGTTTGTATGTGTTGTTATGTGTCCATACTAGAAAAATACTTTTAAGTTTATAGAAAATGTGGGTATTGATAACCACCTCCCAGATATGTTTTGGTGCTACAGCAGCTGGGATTCCTTTTGGTGTTTTAAAAACTTAGAAATAGGCTGGGCATGATGGTGTACTCCTTTAATCCCTGAGTTGGAGACCAGTCTGCTCTACAGATCGAGTTCCAGCCTACCTGGGGCTACATAGTGAGACTTAAAAACCAAACAAACAAGCAAACAACCTAATGGATACTTGTCATGAAATATTCTGGCAAGTATGTAATTCTTCATCTTACTATCAGCAGAATGCCGTTTTCGAAGGTTGCTGGTGACCAGACTGGAACATTACTCTGGAGGGGTGGTGCAGAAGGGGTGGCTCAGTGATCAGGAGCACACAGAGGCCCAAGTTCAGTTCTTCGCACCCACCCTGGGTGGTTTACAACGGTCAGGTGACTCACAGCTGCCTGCAGCTGCAGTCCCCGGGGACCTCACATCCTCTTCTGGCCTCTGGAGGCACAAAACTATACCTACACATAATTAAAAAAATTAAGACTTAAAAAAATATTCATTTGAGATGATTAGGTATTTCTGAGAGTTTTGGGTCCATGAAGGTAAGGTGTGGTCAATTACAGGCCTGAGGTACATCTAAACTACTGAACTTCAGTCAGAACTGATGTGTAGGTAAGGTAAGGGGTGCTTGGCATTGGGGTCCCCAGGGCTGTGCCAAGATTATGATTAACCAGGTATGCCACAGAAACTCCAGTCAAGTAACCAGTTTAAGAGAAAGAAGAGAGAGGATATTGGCTGATCACTGCATCTGTGTGATTGTTTCCTGACTTACCCCTTCTAGTTCTGCCAGTCTCCCTGAACATGCCGACTTTCAACAGTTCTGATAGCTTTAAATCACAGATCTCCAGTCATACTGACTTCTTGAACTTCATAGATTCAACTAGATAACTCATACACGGACATCATCAAATGTTAGGTTGTGGTTTGGGTCTTCTGTTGAATATTTTATTTTCTGCAATACAAAGGTTCCATAGGAAATGTACCAGAGAAGTGGCTATGCTGTGATTCATCTGACCATGTGGCTCATAGGCCTGTGGGTTAGGAAATGCTATAATGTGAGCAGAGCTTCATGGACCATTCTGGTGAGGGTTTGAAAGTCCAGAATACTGAGATAGATAGCAGGTGCCCATCCAGTTCATTAGCGTTCAGAGGGGAACAGGGCTGGAGGCCTGTGTCATGTTCTGGCAAAGTCTGGTTGCACCTTACCTATTGCTTGAAAATTTGGGTGAGGCTGAATTCAAAGTAATAACAGACTAATTTATCAGAGGAAAACTCCAAGACTGTAATACTTAGGCTGTGGCATGGTTGTTCCTTGCTGCTTTTAACTGGATGTATAAGAATTGAATGTTAAAAAAAAGAATAACGTGCAATTTGTGCAAATACAGCTGGGTGGTGGTGGCACACGCCTTTAATCCCAGCACTCGGGAGGTAGAGGCAGGCAGATCTCTGAGTCCGAGGCCTGCCTGCTCTACAGAGCTAGTTCCAGGACAGTTAGGGCTGTTACACAGAAACCCTGTGTCAAAACAACAAAAAAAATTGCCTGGCAAAGACTCCCATCATGTGGCAATGCAGGTATATTTGAAAGAGGAGTACTGAAGAGGGGCCCTGCTTAAAGGGCCATTGTGGTAGTTTGAATGTCATTGGCCTACATAATTTCATAGGGAGTGGCATTATTAGGAGGTGTGGCCTTGTTGAAGGAAGTGTATCAATGTGGGGGTGGACTTTTGAGGTCTCCTGTGCTCAAGATAATGCCATGTCTCAGTTGACTTGCTGTTGCTTGCAAGACGTAGGACTTGTAGCCATTACTCCAGCACCACCTCTGCCGTGCTAATAACGGACTGAACCTCTGAAACTATAAGCGAGCCACTTGAATTAAATGTTTTCTTATATTGGAGTTGCAATGGTCATGGTGTCTCATCACAGCAAGAAAACTCCTAAGACAGCCATCTAGGGGAAAGTTCCCAGATGCAGCTGGGCAGGTACCTGGACTCTGCAGCAGCTGTGGTCTGTGAGAGAGCAACTGCTTGTGGAGCTGGTACCGTAAGATGGCATTGTCTGTATTTGGTGCTGATTTTGCCAGCATGCATCGTAAGAGTTACAGGGTCACACAGGCTTCACCAAAGTTTGAGAAAAGCTGGTGAGGACAAATAGTAGCAGGGTTAAATTCCCTGCAGGGAGCCCCCAATCAGGCTAGGCCTGAGTTCCAACATGTAGAGGTTGGAGATGTCAGAAGTGTAGATGTTTGCTGAAAAAAGCTGTGGGTTCTCGGGGAAGCTATTCTAAGGGAGTGCTCACATGTACTGTGAATGGTAGGTCTGGACACATAGGACTACTCAACTCTCCAGAGCACATGTTACCATGCCCCTGATGTCACACATGGGGCTGCAGGCTTTCATGCTTGCTCTGCCAGTGTTGAGTCTTGCTTCCCTTGCTATGTCTCCCTTTTTCTTTTTGGACTAGGGATTAAGAGGTGTAGCTTGCTTTTTGATTTTACAGAAGTTCCAGATAAGATGGTTTGAGATGTCAGAAGATATTTCAGACTTTTGAACAATGTTGAGACCATTAAGACCATGGAGATTTGAAGCTGGACTGACTGTATATTATGAGATTTGCATTAGGAAATGAGAGCTATGGATAGAATGCTATGGTTTGAATCTGAAATGTCCCCCACAGGTTTATGTGTATGAATTCTGGTCCCCAACTTGTGTTATTTTAAAAGCTGAGTAGCCCTTAGGAGTTGGGTCCTGGTGGCAGAAGTTAAGTCATTAGGGCCTTTAAAGACTATACCCACTCTTGATGTTGGCTGGGGTCTCTGCTGCTTATATGCCATCATGAACTCCTCCACACATGTTCTCTGCTGTGATAGACTGAAACTATGACCCACAACTCGGGTCTCTATGATGTAAAAGTAGCTCACATATCTATTAATGAGTATGGGATTTCCCTAAGCCTGCTAATGGCAACACTGAACCAGAAACCTGGAGGCCCAGGCATTCTTGCTTCCTCTTGGTGCCCACCGCTGCTGGTCATCCTGCCTGCATGCTCCATTCTTTGTGCGTCTGCCCTAGCTCAGACCCTCACAGGTAACCAGGGCAATTGCACAGGTGGCATCACCTACTTTATGATGCTCAAGGTCCCTGTTCTCCCTGCCTATCCCCTGCAGGACCACTTTTGACAGTATAACTTTGTGTCAAATGTTTAAGACTTTAATGTCTCAAATTTGTTCTTTAAATGAGCAGATTTTTTTTGGCCTGTCCTATAAGAGCCTTTTCTGTTCTTGTCAGTCATTTTCCTTTTCAGGTCTTGTAGTTCTCCCAAGCAGTGCCCAGTGTATCGCTGAGTAATATACTTAGCCTTGCTAAGTGTTGGTTTTCCTATCTGTTGAATGGGGGTTATAATATCTACCTCAGATTGTTTTGTATGTGGAAGTGAATGTAGTTCCTGATACATAACTGATGAATAAATACGAATATTTTTAAATTTGTATTTCTCTCTCTCTCTCTCTCTCTCTCTCTCTCTGTGTAGGCACACACTGCAGAATATTCCTTTACAGTGTGTTAAGATGTGTCATTGTGATAGTTTTAATAAAGAGCTGAATGGTTGCTTAGCTAGGCAGGAAGAGGTCAGGTGGGACTTCTGCAGAGAGAGAGCTCTGGGAAAAAGAAGGAGTTGCCAGCCATACACAGAGGAAGCAGGATGGACAGTAGGTAACTGAGTCACATAAAAGAACACAGATTTTAAAATATGGGTTTATTTAAGTTATAAGAACTAGTTAGGAACAAGCCTAAGCTAAGACAGCCTTCATAATTAATACTAAGTCTTTGTATTGTTTTTTTGTGAGCTGACAGGTCAAAGAAAATCTACACACGTGCCAAAGTACATTTGTGAAAGTTAGAGGACCTTCAGGTAGTGATTCTTTCCTCACACCATGGTTTCTGGGACCATACTCATATTGTCAGGCTTATAAGCAAATGCTTTTAGCTGCTGAGCCACCTTGACAACTCTACATATCAGTATTTCGGATTCTCCAGACTCAGTCTCTAAACATGCCGTGCTCCTGCTGGGCTTTGTTAGTTTGCTCTTCCATCTAGGATGCCTTTTCTTGCCTTCTTTTCCCCGGGAAACCCCTATGGTTGAGTCCATTGAGGAATCCTCCTTTCCCTATTTCTATCCCTCTTCCTCCAAGAAGCATTTTCTATTGTAGTCTCTAGTAATTAACAGTTTTCATATCGATTACTATTTCAACATCCATCGCAAACATAAAATCCACCATTCATCAGGTGTCTTCTCTGTGGCCAGTGCAGTGCTCAGCTGTTTGTGCACATTGTCACACAGTTTCTATATCACCAGTGATGAACTGCATTCTTGCTCAGTAATCATCCAGTATCTATCTGGCCTTGTGTGAGTGAGGTCAAGGTCTTAATCTGTCCACCGAGAAAGCCTCTGAGAACGGGTCCCAGCTAAGCCTATAGAAGATGCTCATATCTGTTCCCTGACTTTTATCTATTTTATGCGTCATCAGTGTTAATGCTGTTGCTAGCCTGTGGTTCTGGACCATACGTGGTTTCTGAAACTTTGTAGTTGTGTAGTTCATTATTTCCCCACTAGAGGGCAAGCTTTCCAACTGGAAATTATTTACTTCCTTTGACTTCTTGGGAATGACCATCTGTCTGGCAGGTTGAATTGGTTTCTGTTTTAGTTCTTTGGGGGTCATTTCATCATGCCACTGTGTTGAGCATGTGTGCTCTTCCTCCTTGACGGTGCATAGGTTTCTGGCCCAGTAGGTGCTGGTGGCTGTCTTCTGCAGAGATAAACAATTTCACAAACCTTTTACTAAGTGTAAGTCTGGTTACCTGGCTGTTAAATTTTAATGTGAAAATTTTGCCTGCGAAGAGAATCTTGGTGTCAGGATGGGGAAAATGGGGACTGATCTCAGGCAAGTTCTATCCTCCCTTGGCTCCTACTTCTTGTTGGCAGAGGGAGGAGGATTGTTCTGTGATGTTTTCAGACAAGAAGGCTCATTTTGGTCACTTCATTGGTACCTTATCAGACAGAATAAGTCTTAGAGAGTAGGAAGGGATGGTTGGTTTCTTGACACTGAACACAGAACACTTCTGTAACCAGGTGTTTGGGTATTTTCCCACAAGGACCAGTTCCCTGACCCTAGCTGGGTGTCCTATACTTCATTACAATGCTGACCTCGCCTGCCTGAACTTAGTGGCATCAGATACTATGGGTTAAGGGCTTGAGTCCCCCAGGACTGCCAGCTGAAGTGTAGGTTTGTGTCCAGTGCTTCTAATTGGAAATCAGAGGCCCCATGCACCTCTCCTTCGGTTGGATCTTTGCTAGGATGACTTGTAGCACTCGGGGAATCATACGATAACTTGTTTATTATAAAGAATATTATAAAGGATACATGTGGAGGCTTGAGAGGAATTCTGAGTTGTCTGGAGTTGAGCTACAAGCAGTAGAGTGCAGAGAGGAGGAGATCGGTTGGCAGTTTATTTATTGGCTTTTAAATTATTAGTTTTTTTTGGTTGTCATAAAAAGGCATGGGTTGATTACACTGTGACATTTTTATACATGCATATTTTATTTTTGTTCTTATTCATCTCTCTTGCCTACCCTCAGCCATGTTTGATCTCCTTCCATGTTATACTAATAAAAGGAGCAGTTCATCAAGAAGATGCAATACTTGTAAATATGTATGTACCAAATACTGGGACTCCTATGCTTATAAAACAAACACTAGCTGGGCATAGTGGTGCATACCTTTAATCGCAGCACAGACGGAGCATGAGGGAGAAACAGAAAGATCTCTGTGAGTTCGAGGCCAACCCTGGTCTACATTGTAAGCTTCATGACAGCCCATACTACATAGAAAAACCCTGTCCCACCAGGCAGCAGTGGTGGCACATGCCTTAATCCCAGCACTCGGGAGGTAGAGCCAGGTGGATCTCTGAGTTCAAGGCCAGCTTGGTCTACAGAGTGAGTTACAGGATAGTCAGGGCTACCCAGAGAAACCCCTATTTCAAACAACAACAACAACAACAACAACAAAACAAACAAATAAGCAAACAAAACAGAAGAGAAAGACCCTGTCTCAAAAAGCAAGCTAACAAAATTTGGATACATCTTGGAAAAATGTAAGCCAGGGCTTTTTACCTTGCATCTTAGTTGTCGAGGCAGGGTTTCTCATTGCAGCCCTGGCTGTCCTGGAACTCTCTCTGTAGACCAGGCTGGCTGTGAACTCAGATCCGCCTGAGTGTTGGGATTAAAGGCATGCAACAACAACACCCGGCAATATCTCAGTATTTTTTATAGTACCTACATGTTCAGAAATGAAAAGAGAAAGGAATAGAACTCAGATTCCTATACAGAAGCAGGCAAGGTCTAGAGACACTGGCTTTCTAGTCTGTTCTGTCCTGTGCACCATCTGCAGTGTTTGAAATACAAGTGATCTGCTGTTAGTAGTTAGCTCTTCATTTAGAATTTCCCACTTCTCGCCAGTGTTCTGGCTATCACAGCCAAACTCTGCCTTTTCAAAACATACTGCCAAGCCCTCAAGTCCAGCATGAGGGTTCTGATTATCAATGAGATCATTGCAAACACTGCTTGCTCTGTGGAGCCTTAAGAGGAATTCAGAGTTGCCTTGAGTTGAGCTACAAATGTTGGAGCAGAGAGGGGAGGAGAGACTAGGAAGCTGATCAGTGGCAAGCTGGGAACAGAAGACCACTGCCTGTTCTTGAGATCTGCAGTGAAAACCTAACCTCAGATCCCACCACGCTCTAGTCACCTGCCCTCAAGCTTGCCAGCTCTCTCTACACCTGCCCTTCCCACAGGCAATGTAGGTCAGCGGGAACAACGCGAGCCTTTTCTCTCTAACTCTTCATTAAACCAAACGCTTAGTTCTGGCTCAGGGGTCATTGCCCAGCACTCTTGAGCCCTCTTGCTGCTTCAGCTGGAAGTTGGGGAAATGTTCCAGAATGTGGCATTTTTCTTGGCCTTGCCTATAATGGCTCTTTAAACCATTTTATTTCAGAGAGGCCATGGTCCCTAGCATGCGTGCACGCACACACACACACACACACACACACACACTTCACCTCTGCTACCTCTGTCTCATAATTTCTTGCCCTTAAAAATATAATTAGAAGAGTCAGGCAGATCTTTGTGAGTCTGAAGCCAGCCTCGTCTGCAGAGCGAGTTCCAGGACAGGAAGGGCTACACAGAGAAACTATGTCTCGAAGAAACAAACTGTGTGTGTGTGTGCATTAGAAATGGTGAAGGGAAAGAAGAGATGAAGAGGAGAGTTGATTATCCCTGGCTGGCTTGGGAGGAGCTGGGAAGAAGGAGGTGGAGCAGCAAGAATGACGTCCCAAGGCAGGTTGCCACTTCCACTCCTCTTGTGCCGGCACTTGATGACTTTGCCATTTCTCAAGAATTGCATGTTTATTAAGGAATAGTGCCAACAGAAAATGGGGTAATATTTGCTGAAAGTCAATTGTGTACATTTTTAATAAGGAGTGGTGGCGTCTAACAAGGAGCACTTGTTGGCTTTTTGGTATAAATACTCCACACAAAGTCGGGCTGCCTGGATCCCACAGGAGCCACTCTGGCATACTGGAAAAGGTACCAGGTCACATGGCAAAGCTTACATAAGAAATATGGGTTAATTTAAATTTAAGAGTTAGCTAGTAACAAGCCTAATCTATCGACCAAGCATTTATAAGCAATATTAAGCCTCAGTGTGTTTATTTGGGAGTTGCTGGCGGCACAGAAACTTCTGCCTAAAGGAAAATATGCCCAGAAGAGAGTGGAAGCTTCCACCACCTACATAAGGCTGTCTTAGTATCAACACAGGGTCATTTTGCAAGTCAGTTTCAAAAATCTGGAGCTGTTGGGCTAGGAGGACCTTGCAGAAAGTTGTGTGATATTTTGTTTGTGCTCTGACAAAGTTTGCCTGATGGTCAGAGGGCAGAGCTAGCCCCTAATTAACCATAGAAGCTGGGTGCTGGTAGCACAGGCCTTTTAATCCCAGCACTCGGGGTGGAGACAGGAAGTGACAAGGTGGGGTAGAGACAGGATCTTGGCCTTTTGGTCTGAGGATCTGGAGAGGTAAGACGTCACTGGTGGCTACTCCTGTTTCTCTGATCCTTCAGGTTATTTCCCTGATATCTGACTTTGGGTTTTTCTTAATAAGATTAATTAGATTAATGCTTCAGAAGAATTTCCAAAGGGAAAAGATCAGAAAAGAGGAGGCACCATGGATACAATAATGATGGTGAACACCTGCGTGGGACGGAACTGAAGTGCTTGCCCTACGGTTAGGCTGCTGGAGATCCGGCAGTGGGTGTTAACTAACTCAGAAGAGACTGGAGTGACTTGAGCCGGGAGGGGTGTATCAGGATGGACCTGACTTGGTGCAGAGGGCTGGCTTGCACTGGAAAGGGCTGGGAGAGCAGGGGTTCTAACTGGAGTAGCCAGCCCGTGAATGCATGGCTGGCTGTTTGGTCATCCTTCCATCCGTGCATGCAAGCAAGCATTCATTCATCCACCATATTTTTATCTGCCCGACTGACATGCATATCTCTTTCCCACTGCTATAACCCTCGGAGCTGGTCTCAAGACAAGATGCTTTCCTTCCTGCCAGCATCTTTTGTGTGTACGCAAACCTGGCTACCTCAGTGCTGGAGCACTTTCTGCCTTCGCACTTGTGGTAGTTTGAATGAGAATGCCCCCCATAGGCCCACAGGGAGTGGAACTATTAGGTGTGGCCTTATTGGAGTAGGTGTGGCTACTGGGGTGGGCTTTGAGGTCTAGGAAGCTCAAGCCAGGCCCACCAGCTCTCTCTCTCTCGCTCTCTCTCTCTCTCTCTCTCTCTCTCTTCCTGCTGCCTGTGGATTAGATGTAGAACTCTAAGTTCATTCTCTAGCACACTGTGTCTGCCTGCATGCCACCATGCTTCCTGTCATCGATGTCAATGGACTAAACCTGAACTGTAAGTCAGCCCCAATTAAATGTTTTCCTTTGTAAGAGTTGCCATGGTCATGGCATCTATTCACAGCAATAAAATTAAGACAGGCCCCCACAGGCTCATACATTTGAATGCTTGGTCCCCAGTTTGTAGAACTGTTTGGGAAGGATTAGGAGGTGTGACCTTGTTGGAGAAAGTGTGTCAACTGTGAATGGGCTTTGAGATTTCAAAAGCCCAGGCCATTCTCAAACAGCTTTCTCTACCTCCAATTTGTGGAAAAGGATGCAAGCAAGCTCTCAGCTACTGCTCCAGCGCCATGACTGCCTGCTGCCATGGTGATCAACGGACTCTAACACTCTCTAAAGCTGAGCCCCAGGTTAAATATTTTATAAGTTGCCTTGATTGTGGTGTTTTGTCATAAGAATAGAATAGCTTGGGGCAACGTTTTTCTTCTTGACAACATTGCTTGTGTGCATGCCTTTGTGTGTCCATGTCTGTCTGCCTCTGTGCGGGACCATTTTCAGCCTCGTCTCCTCCAGGGTGGACACACTGTGAGAAACAGATGGACACATGGTGACATACTCTTTTCTTTTTGTACCTGTGCCTTCTCACCAGCTATTTCTATTCTCAAAACTCTTAAATGATGTTGTGAGATACAGACCTGCCAATCTTAGTCCTGGGGAATGATATTGAATAACAGATCAGAAACAAGGTAGCTGGCATATTTCAGCTAGCATGATGTTTTCAAAGTTCATTCATATTGTTGCATCTTTAGTGCAGAATTTGTTATTCTTTTAACTTTTTTGAGACAAGTCCTTGCTATACAGCCTAGGTCATCTTTGAATTAAAGATCTTCCAGTTTCTCCTAGTGCTAGAATCACATGTGTGTACCACCATACTTGGTTTTCTATTTTAAAGGCTGAATAATATTCAATTGTGTGTATATTTCACATTTTCTTTTTTTTCAGAAACTTTTTTTATTGTTATTAAAAAAATTTTCCACCTCTTCTCCTCCTCCCAATTC
>LOJH01012702.1:2572-16954 GCA_001685095.1 Ellobius talpinus
CTTTTTGGGTCTGGGTTACCTCACTCAGGATGGTGTTTTCTAGTTCCATTCATTTGCATGTAAACAAGATGTCATTGTTTTCTCCCCCCCCCCGCTGAGTAGTATTCTAATGAGTAAATGTGCTACATTTTCTTTATCCATTCTTCGGTTGAAGAGCAGCGAGATTGTTTCCAGGTTTTGGCTATGACAAATAATGCTGCTGTGTGGAGATGCAGCTGTGGGTGTCAGGTAGTCCACTAGAGTTCTCAGACTCTGAAGAAAAGAATGGTGGTCCCAGGGCTTGATCCTCCAGCTGACTCTAGGCACTCAGAACTATCCAAGATTTTCCTCAATTGATGAGCTACAGCCTCTAGCAGGGTTATGTCACCCTCTGTATTTCACAGTCTGTCAGCCAGCTTCCTGACACTTTCAAGCTGCTAGACATTGGGTCCTCCTGCTGTCCCAAACCACCAGAGCTGTGGTAGAGTGAACTCTTCCTTCACATGATCAGACCCTACCCCTTCTGGTTGCTCAGTTTCAGGCAATAGATTCTCTGTCAAGACAGTTCCTGGCCCCCGCCCTCCAAGTCATACAGAGAAACAAAATGGGCTTTCTGTCCACTGTAAACCAAACCATTGGAGAAGTCACTGTGGTGGTTTGAAATGAAATGGCCCCAAAGGGTGTGGCACCATTAGGAGGTGTGGCCTTGTTGGAGTAGGTATGGCCGTGTTGGGAAAGTATTTCACTGTAGAGGTAGGCTTGAGGTCTCGTATATGCTCAAGCCATGCCCAGTGAGCCAGTTCACTTCCTGTTGCCTGTGCAAGCCGTAGAACTATCAGCTTTCTCTCTATCACCATGGATTTCTCCATGTCACCATGGCCCACCCTCATGATAATGGACTGAACCTCTGAACTGTAAGCCACCCTAGTTATTAAATTAAATGTTTTTCTTTTTTAAGAGCTGCCTTGGTTATGGTGTCTCTTCACAGCAATAGGAACACTAACTAAGACAGTCACAATGAACTTGAAGCTAGTGTGGGCTGTGGATTTGTCCCGAGTCTCTTCCCTAGAATGGGGTTCCCTTTCATAGGGGTCTTCCGATCCCCTCTGCCCGATGGGGCATATTGTTTGAGCTGTTTCCCTCTCTCACCTCTCATCCATCTTCCACTCCGGGTTTTAAGTGCCCTATCCCTGTCTTTGTGACTCCCTGAAGCTCACCCTGTCCTGGGATTAGCAGTTTCTGTTCTGCCATCTTACCTGGAGGACATCACCTCCCACACAGCCTTTGACAGCTGCCATCACCCAGACGGAGCAGAGAACAGTTGGAGAGTCTCATACACTCAACCTTGGTGGAGGAGAGCGTCATGCCTCACTCAGGGCTACACAGTGCTTGCCACCAGGAACAAGGGGCTGTGTGGGCGGCAGGTTTTGTCATCAGCAAAGGTGAGTTACCTCCCTGCCCAAGCTCTTGCCCACTTCCAGTTGTCATGAGATATCATTGGCTTGTCAAGCCATGCCTGCTGTCAACGCAGTGATCCTGTTAGATGGAGGGCCAGGAACCCCTGGGACCTGAGATCTTCTTGTGTGACTGCATGGCATGTCTGGTAGGAACAGGAGCTAATGGACCTCTGCTGACATCTCTCGAACACTGAGGTCTGCCCCGCGAGTTTCTTCTGTATGCTGTTTGCTCAGGTGCAGACATGGATCTGTCCCTTGCTCCATGGCCAAACTTGCTTACTTGCTTCTAATTCCTTAGAATTTTTAAAAATACACCTTTATATTACATGAAAGTAGGGATATATTTCATTATTTATTTCCCTCCTCTCTTTAAACACTGTTTTTCATTGTGTATACTCTTTGTACACAGAACGGTTGCATAAAGGACATTTTCAGACAAGTATTACATGTTTGAGCATATTCCTCACAAACACCCCTGCCATCTCCTTTCTTACTCTCCTGGTGCTCTCCTTTGTCCCATAGACAGTTTCATATATTGTTGGGAAAAGTGCAGCCTAGCTTTAGACCAGGGCATGAGTGCTTGCCCATTGGGTCTCTAGGTGAGGCAAGACCCCCCAGGAACAGTCCGGTGGACTTTGGGACAATGCAGCATACTGCAGAGACCACACAGCCTGTATACTTTCTTTTCTCTCTTAATGTTGTTGATTCTCTTGGTGGTTTCAGTGTCAGCTATGCATGGGACAGATGTGATCATTCCTGGAAACCCCATTTTTTCTCAGATATCTTCCCCTAAAATTCTTTGGGAGCTGTTGCTTCCCAGGTTTCTTGTCTGGGGATGCCATCTGTCACTTCAGCTGTTCTAATTCAGTGCTGACAGGATTGGAGGCAGGTCACCCCTAGTCTGTAAATATGTTTTGAGCGATATTGTTCTTGAAGATGTGTGCCTATGTTTATCACCTTTAGTTTTGTTAAGTCAGGATGTACCTGACATGGTTACTGGCCAAGCTAGCAAAATAAGTGTTTTGGCTTAAAGATGTTTTGACGTGAAGGTTGGGAAAACTGGACTTGACATATTTGTTATTGCCGGAGGTTAATGTTGGAGTATGGGAAAAGCTTGTTTATTAGTATAGAAAAACATGCTTGTTTTTAATGCATAAATAAAGATGGCTGGGCTATACGGGGCTGGCCACTTGTGCGAAACTCATCTGCTGGTCGGACAGTTCATTTCTTCATACTGATGCCCGGTTCTTGTCTTAGGACCTGAACCCAGGCTGCAGCAGGAGCACAGCAATATCTATTTTCATGTCATATATGAGCACACATTCTCATGTGTATAACATCTAGGGAACACGAATGAGAGAAAATAGACAATGCTCGTCTTTCCGAGACCGGCTTAATTCTCTAGCTGCATCCATTTTCTTGCAAACAACACAACTTTGTTCTTCATGGCTGAAGAAGTCAGTCCATTGTGCATGTATATCCTGTTTTCCTTATCTATGCGCCTGTTGATGGGCACCTAGGCTGCTCTGTGACCTAGTGGTTGTGACTAGTGATGTGATCAGTGTTGATGTGCAAGGGTCTCTGTGAGATGCTGACCTAGAGGTCAGTGAGCAGACACCCAGGCGAAGTCTGGGTAGTGTGGAATATCTGTGGAGTTTCTGAGAAACCTTCACACTTATTGCCATAGTAGCTGGATGAGTTTTTAGCCCCAGAAGCTTTGTGTGTTTCTTTTTATCCACATCATTGCCAACATCTGCTATTTCCTTAATGACTGACATTCTAATTGGGATGGAATCTCAGGGCAGTCTTTTTAATTTTTAATTAGAAATTTTATTATGATTCTAAATTAAAATATAATTATATCATTTCCCCCCTTCCCTTCTCTCCCTCCATCTCCTTCCATGTACCCTGACTCACTATCTGTCACATTTATGGGCTCCTTTTTTTCCTGATTTGTTATTGTAACTTTAGTGTGTAAATGCATAAATATTTAAATGCAGCCCTTCTGAGGCATTTAGTGTTGCTTGTGTGTATTTGACTTCAGGGCTAAGAACTTGGAATTGGATACCCAATTAGGGGTCTCATCCCCGGGGACAACTAATTTCCCCTCTTTTCGCAGTCTTGGTTGCTTATAGTTTATTGTGTCAGAGTGAGATCCTACAAGGTTTCTCCTTTTTCTGATAGCATCTCTAGTAATGACACTGTTCACGTCCTGTTTAGGCAACCATACTGTTGAAGCATCACGGGTGTAGCTTCCCCTCCATTTCTAGGAGACATTGTCTCACAGATTTTCCGATCCTCTGGCCCTTCCAGTCTTACTACCCCCACTTTTCTGATGTTCCATGAGCCTTAGATTAATAATGATGTTTTAGATATATCCACTGGGTCTGGGCAGTCCCCTATCAGATGGCTTCTGCATTTTGATCAGTTGTGGACCTCTGTAATGGTCTCCATCCTCTGCAAAGAGAAGCTTCTTCGATGGGGGATGAGAACGATACTGATCTGTGGGTGCGAGGGTATTGGAATGCAGTTAGAAATTATGCTGGTTTAGCAAAGTGGTGACAGTAGCTTCTCCTGTAAGATTCATGCTCCATTAGCCCTGGGAATTAGGTCTGTTTCTAGTACCTGGCAAGGTTTTCCTCCTGTGAAGTGAGCTTTAAGTACAATTGGACATCCTGTTGGTTACAATCAAGATATCAGGGCTACTGTTGCACCTTTAGGGATGTCTTTCTTAGTTTATTGTTGTAGCTCCCAGACATCATTGCTGGGTAGGGCTGTTGCTTGCTGCTTGCTCTTGCCAGCATGTACCCACCTTCTGGTACTCTGACAGCTAGTCTCCAAGGAGGAGGTGCTCAGGTCAAATCTAGCTTGAATCCTCTGAGTACACAATTGGGTCTTACCTTCGAACAAGGGCAACAGCAATAGTTTAAATTGCTTGGACTCCTCTGACCAACAACTTCAAAGGCGGTTTCTCATGCCTGGATCTGGGGTTGAGCCATTATGTTCTGGGTGACTTATGCTGATATTTTAAGTGTTTTCCCCTCTAACAGTTTAAGAGCTTCAGGTCTTGGATCTATTTGATATTCTTGTTTTGCACAGGGTGAGAGAAAGAGATTTATTGTCATGTGGATATCCAGTTTACCCAGCTTCCCTTGGGGAAGTGGCTGTCTTCTTATGTATGGTCTGACATCTTTGTCAAAGATTGGATCGTACCGTGTATTGGTCTATATCTCCTCTGCTCTGTTGACTATGTGTCAAAAGTACATGACTACGTATTGTTAGCACCAGAAGTGGCTATGGCTGTGTGGTCTGACTTGAAATCCGGCAAGCATTGAAATCTAGCTTAGTATTTCTTCCCTCAGCATCAACGTCTTTGCCTTCCCTCCTTCCCCATTTTCTTTTTGTGCCTCTGACCACAACACCATCTTTGTTCCCCCTCCTCCTAATTTTAGCCTTTTGAATGTCATCTTTTTGTGTGACCAATCTAATTAAAATTTATCAATTTTGTTTTCCTTTCAAAAGAGCCAATTTAATGTTCTTTTCTAATATTATGTTCTATTTTATATTTTTTCTAATCCTTATGACTTACTATTTATTCCTATTGTATTGTATATGTGTAGTTTTTTTCTTTATGTAATCTTACAGAAGACTATAAATTTAGGTTATCAGTTAGGATTTGGGTTGGTAAACTATATCTTTCCTTCTGTACATTGCTCTTCTGAATCCTTCATTTGGGTTCATTCTGTTTACATTTAGATTCATCTCTAAGTATTTTCCATTATACTTAGTATAAACCCATTACCACTTTTTAATAAATCATTGTTTATTCTGGAATATGCAATTCAATTTTCACAAATTTGTGAATTCCCTGTTTTTTTCCTATTATTGATTCCTAATTTAATTTCACTGCAGGTTATGAATATACTTTGTACAATTAGAACACTGTGATGGTATTTTAATTAAATGAATGCTAAACTATCAATATTTCAACAAGTAATCAGTGCATTAAAATAATTATTGAGATGCTCTACACTTCTATGAAGTGCTCACACTCTGTTGGGTGATTTTCTTTATGGGACATCTCAGTTCAGATAAATCACATTTCTAGAGTTAAATCCAAATAATGGCAAGTGTCTGCTTTATGGGACATAGTCCTTTAGAACCTACTGAGGTTTGTTTTACGGTCAAGCATATAGTGCATCTTGGGAAATGTTCACATGCATTTAAAATACATATTTTGTTATGACTGAATCATGTATACAAGAAGGATTTCCTATAAGCATTAATTTTTTTAAAAAAAATATAGAATGCTATGTCTTCACAATATTTTGTCCTTCTTCACCTCCACACTGTTTTCAGATGTGAAGAGAAGATGTCTCTGGTGGTTGCTCTTTTGCTCTGGTGGGACTGCTGTTCCCAAACTGGTGAGTGACTTTGTGGCTGTAAGCAGTTATTACCCCAGTGGCCTGGATGAAGGCATGATGTTGGCAAGTCTTTATTACTGCTGGTGGCTACTACCCCACGGCCTGACTGAGTGAAGGGCTTTCTGTGGACCCATTCCTTCCACATCTTCCTAACATTGAGAAGAAGCTTCCATTTCTTAATCTTGAGAAACAACCAATTTCCCATTAAGCACATTCATTCAGCACACAAAAATCAGTAGCCAGTGGTCTGAAATAGGAGATAGGAAAGCAATCTTATTTATAATAGCTGCTAAAAGAAGTGAAAAAATCTTTATGGGGAAGTCTATAAAACATTGATGAAGAAAATATATACACGTAAAATAGAAAGACGGTGTTTAGAGAGAAATCATATTGTTAAAAATATCTGCATGACACAAAACAACACAGTCAATTCTTATCAAAATATCAGGGGCATTCTTCATAGCAGTAGAAGCAAGCTTAGAATTTGTGTGGAAATATAGTGCCTTTTCCTCCATCTCTTTCCCTACAACTAATCTTAAGCAAAAATGAGCAAGGAAGGGGGCATTGGAGTACTTGATTCTTAATAGACTGTAAAGTTGTGTTGACCAAGACGCATGGTCTCGCTATCAAAACATACACACAGACCAATAGAATAGAAAACTAATAAACCCACACATCTGTAGACAAGTGGTTATTTTTGCTCTTTATTTATAGGCAGATTTAACTCTGGTGGTCAGGTTGGTCTCTTATCAACAATCGGCCTTGGGACACTAGGGTCACAGGCGACAGGCGTGAACTGCCACACTTGGCCTTAGTCAGTGATTTTTTTTTCTTTTTAAACAAAGGTCCTAAGGGAATTGTGGGATTGGATAGCCGCATGCAAAAGCATGAAAGCTGGCCCATATCTCTTGATAGTTACAAAGTCACGTTAAACATTGAGTAAAGATTTAAAAGCAAGGCCCCAAATTATGAAACTACTAGAAAAAAAATCTAGGAAAATGCTTTAGGATATTGGGATGGCAAAGATATTTTTGGTAAGACCCAAAAAGCATGTATAAGAAAACTACGCATAGAGAAATGTGATTATACCCGGACTGCATAACAAAGGAAACAGAGCACAACCCAGAGATCAGGAGGAGGTATTTGTAAACTGATTCCGACAACGGGTCAGTTTCAAGAATATACAAGAACTCAATGGTTAGAACCAACCTGATTAAAAAATGGACAATTCATGTAAGTAGGCATTTCTTTAAAAAAAAAAAAGGGACAAAAATGGCCAAAAAGTGTTTGAAGAAATGCTCAATATCAACAGTCATCAGAATGCAACGTCTCACAGCAGTAAGGATGGCCATGGTCAGAGATAAATGATAAAATGTGCTGGTGGGAATGTAAATTAACGTGGGCGTTATGGCAGCCACATGGGGATTGACCTGGAAAGTAAGGGAGCCACTCACAACTCCTCAGTTCCACCACTGGGCAATAACCGCAGACATGAAATCTGTACTGAGGACACATGAGAACGTGTGTCTACTGCAGCACTGGTCACAGTGGCCAAGAAATAACAGCTTGTCACCAAGAACATGTGGAACATAGACACAGTCATAAGAATAGTCAAATACTGTCATTTGGCTGTAACGAGGGGCCACTATGCTAAATGAGGTAAAATAGGTATAGGAAGGCAGCTACTGCATGATCTCACTCACATGTGGAAAAAAGAACGGTTTCTTTGGTGGCGGTCAAGGGCAGAATGAGGACTGCCAGGGCCTTCGGAGAGGGATGTGGTGGTGGTGAGATGGCGTCAGGTTGATCAATGGCTGTGTAGTTCTGAGCAAGCGGATACAGTGTGTTATTGCGTAGCAGGGCAAGTTTAGATAACAATGTGCTCCATGTTTTACAAAAGCTGGAAGAGAGATTTTGGAGTTTTGACCATGAGGAGGTGATGCACCGGGAAATCCCCATGGGTAATCTGAATCAAACATTAGGCCAGGTTCCAAAGTGTTGCATGGTTCTCCGTAAATAGGTATCCTTTTTAATGTATTAGTTACAAGGTAAAATATTAATGGAAATAAACAGACTTCATAAGGGAGTGGGAGGGAGGTCTCATCTCCATCAGAAGAAGAGTCCAGTGCCCTTACTTGGAGTTACTTTGTTAATCCTCCTATTTCTGAACCTGAATCTCAGTGTTTCAAACCCAGTGATATAGGAAGGGAGATGGTGAGCTGGGACACCAAAGGTGACCGTTCGTTTGGTTTTGTTTTCTTATTTAATTTTTAAAGAAATTTAGTCTTCGCTCATATATTACACCCCAACCTCAGCTTTCACTCCCTACTCCCCTCCCAGCTCCTGCTCTCCCCACTTCCCACTACCTCGCCTCTGTTTACCTTCAGAGAAGAGCGGTCCTCCCAGGGGTATCAACTGAACATGGCATGTCAAGTTGTAATAAGACTAAGCTCCTCCCTTCATATTAAGGCTGGATAAGACAACCTAGTAGGAGGAAAAGGGTTCCAAAAGTGGGCAAAGAGTTAGAGATAACCCCCCACGCTGTTTCCACTGCTAGGAGTCCCACAAGAAGACCAAACTATACAACCATAGCATATACACAGAGGACCCAGCTCAGATCTCTGCAGGCTCCCTGATTGTCAGTTCAGCCACAGTGAGCCCCTGTGGGACCAGGTTGGTTGATTCTGTGGGTTTTCATGTGGTGTCCAAAGGTGATGTTTTTAACTAATTATCTCTGTTCTTGGGAGATGAGTTTTAACACAGTTCAGTTAAAATTAATCTAAATTTAAAATCTGTGATCGAACACTGGCTGTGTGTCAGGCAATATCCATAGTATAGGAAATAGCTCCTAAGCCTCACAGATTTTATACTATAATAGGGCTTTAATATAAAAATAGATAATTCTATTTCTCAGTGTCAAAAGAGAAGATGGGATGGCTTGGGATGTAGCTCAGTGGGAGAGTGCTTGTTCAGTGTATATAAGGCTCTGATTTCTGTCCCTAGCACAGGGGTGGGAGGGAGGAGAAAAGGGGGTTGTGAGGGAAGAAGTACAGCTACTAGTGAATATTTAAAAATCACTCAGAGATTTTAAGATTTTAAATGTAGGACGAGGAATAAGTCAAACATTGGATGACAAATATTTCATTATCCTACGTCCTGGGTTTGGAATGTGAGCATTCATCTTGGAAATCCAGAAAAGAGGAGTGTTTTCCCAGAGCTGGACCAGGCACAGAGAGTATCAGATAAGAAGGGCACTAGCGGGGACAAAGTTGCAGTAAGAATAGTTCCGCTGTTCCTTTTCACAGCACTGTGGCTATAACAGACAGTAACGTTTTGTACCTTTAGATGCAGCCAGAAGAGAGGATTTTTGATCATTCCATCTCAAGGAAGGGATAAATATTTGAGATGATGGGCACACTAATGACCCTGTTTTTATCACTGCAAAATGTATCCATGCCTGGAAACCACATTATCCTACATATATTTGCCCAATTAATGTCAAGTAAAAATTAAACAACAAACAAATACTATGAGCCTCAGAAACTTACGGTCAAACGTAACTTTCAGATTTTTGTTGTACATTTGAATATGATGAAGTGTGAAGTTCCACACTTTTGATCTCCTTTCTGTTCCATTATCTAGTTGATAAATATCAGATTTCTTAGTGGTAGCTGGCACTAGAATAACTTTGTCCTTTAAGCACGTGTGTCAAATAGTCTAATGCTGAGGCTTCTCTAACCCTTGATTTATGTTTCACCGCCTCCCACATCCTCTTAGCTGCTCAGACTCGAACCTCAGAGACCTCTGCATTGTCTCACACTCATTCTCCAGATGGACTCTCTCTGGCATCCACCAGCTACTGAGAGACTTGGGTCCTCTTCCCGAGACAACCCGTGTCCGTCCTCCATTGCCATTATAGCTACAGCGGAAAGTCTCATGTCCAGGCCACATCACCGTGCCTCTAACCAATCCCTTTAGCTTCCAACTTACCTTCTGGATTATGTTTTTTCCTCTAAAATTATTGTGATCCCTTATAAAAACTCCAATAATGTTTCAAAACAGATAAAGTCTGGGTTTGGGATGACCTTCACAGCCCTCCGGATGGAGTTCCAACTAGGCGATGTTCGATTGTTTTTCCGACTACACTGGACACTGCAACTATTCCTGGGTGGACTTCCTCCCCAAAGTTGGTGCTGTATTTTCCAATCTTGTGTCCTATTTCTGACTCCTCCCAAGATGCCTTTACTTATTTACTGAATCCCTTCTCCACTCTCCAGAGCCCACTCACTTTCAGGCTACTGTAGGAAGCTGCTATCCCATAAATCTCCCTTCTGCTAATCTCTGGAGTTGTATCAATACAGTGGTGTTCTGACAGATTGCTGCCTGTCTTAAGCAGCAGCACACATGGCCATGGATTTTCCTTTTTACATCTAAAGACCGTGTGTTTTATATTTCATTCCAACCAGTCCTTCCTTTATCGAGTAAAAAGCTTCTCAGTGCTCAGAAAATGTTTGCATTGAAATGAGGATTCTTCATGCCTCTGGGGGCATCCTGGGGGCATCCCGGGGATCTAAAATTGGGACATAATCTGAAGTTAGGTGGCAGGATTAACTGTGCACTCTCAAGTGAGAACGGAGCCCAAGGGCCCTTGACACCTGTTGTATCTCTAAACGACATTATCCACCTGCAACTTCCCCAAATTTCATGTTGCTTATTTTAAAATTAGATATACTCGATGCAAAATTTAAACAGTAAAAAATTGTTCGGGATCATCCAGGAGAAATAGATTTTGAATGCAAATAAGTTATCTGAGACCCTAATCCAAATGTTGAAAAGTAAAACTCTGAAAATTTAAGAGATCGAATGCTTAGAAAACACTTATGTATAAAAGCTATTTTGATTTTCAGAAACAACTTTTATAATTTTTATTTACTCTTTTGGTAATTTCACGTATGACTACAGTGTGTTTGGATTATATGCCTCTAAATCAGCCTGCTGAGGCCGGCCCTGTTGTAGGCTTTGTGTTGTTCGTCCACTAGAGGGAAGCAAAGATTCATGATTGAATGATAGACTTGGTTCTTTTTTCGGAATACAGTTTGAACAAAATACATTTACCATTAATCGTAAAACACATTAACTTTCTAACCAGCTGTAAGGTGAGATGAAGTGATATCTTTTCTCTTAGTAAAGGACAGTGTGCTTCATCATAGTACAGGCTCCTCCTGTGGTTTTTCAACCTCACCTCCAGCTTCATCTAGGCACACAGCAAATGTGTGTTAAGCTCTGCCCCTCGCTGGGAGCTGTGCAGGTCTTGGGATTGAGAGATGAACCAGATACCGTTTCTGCTTCCAAGAGCTCTGTCCTATGGCAAACCATGTCCACACTAAACCCAGGGGTGGCATACTTGTAGAAGACGCAGTATGTAGTACATTGCAGGTGTTTTCTGCTGTTTGCTTTATCTCATTACTCAAAATAGCTATAAGAAGCAAGAATTAACTCTTTCATTTTATGGATGGGAAGTTGATCAAAGGGGCTGAATGGGTAGCACACCATATAAGCAACAAAGTCGGTGTTGGAACTTGGGCGGCCCGGCACAGCATTCACCACAGTATTACACTGTGTCCTACACAAACTGTGTTCTGAAACAAACAAACAAAATCCCATCATCTATGAGGCACTTTCTCTTTAGGTCTGTTTGACAGTGTCAATAAAGGTATTTTCTTTCTGACTTAGATTCTAAATGGTTTGAGAAATGAAACAGAAGAATATGGAAATGAAATTCACATCTTATCTTTATTACGGAGCGACTTTGAGGAATTGGAGGTCTGAGATTTAGAACTGCTAAAGAAATTTACTTGCTAGTCCTGATTTTCAGCATGGATGGGCCTCATCCTCAGACCTCCATCCAGCGCCTCCTCCCAGTAGGGCAGTCCCCGGGGGAGAAGAGGACTGATATTAGTAACTCATTCCCGGGAAGGAGGGAAGTATGAGCCAACACAGCCAGCTTTTTCTTTCCACACCTACCAGTAAGATACACCACAGTCTCCCGTGAGCAGAGAGAAGCCAGGAAATTGCTTCCTAGGGAGGAAAAATCCCCACGTGATGGAGTTGCATTCCTTCCTATTCCAGACTGTGCGGCAGCTACTTACTGTTGAATTTTTATACAGTTGTACACCCACAGTGCAGTCTCTGGAACCTGTGAATATCTCACATGACAAGGGGTGGGGGGATGCAGGTCGTAGGTGGAACTTGGTTTGCTGATCATCTGAACTGGGAGGTTATCTTGGATATGCAATGTCATCACCTTTGAACATGGAAAATGCATGAAGAAGAGTCACAAGGACAGAGAATGGCTTCCCCAAAGCTCAAGAAAACAATTATCCACTGTGGCAAGAGTTTTGACTGATAGCTGTGGGAGCTTTTTGCTCTTCTGCACAGTATTGACTCCACTCTCAGCAGCTTCTCTTCACTGTCCTGGTCTCTATGCCTTCCTAGCTCTCTTTTTTAACAACTTCTTGGAAGATATAACTGGATAAAAGGATTGTGTTCCAGATCTCGCAGAAGGTGCCTGGTGGGCTGTTCTTTTGTTTCCCATGAACACTCATCTACAGGAGACAGGATCTGTGGCTCTTAGTGGTTCTCCTCCATTGTTTGGGCTTTGGGGTTTGTAGGAACAAGCTATTATTTAACTTTTAAATAAACGCCATGCGCTCGCTCTTGACTTTGCTATCTAGTTGCTTTTCTGACTTGATAGAGGTTCTGGAAAAAGGAAGAACTCTGTTTGCACTGCCCATCTTCCTGGCATCCATACTAACTCCTTCATCATCTATAACTTATTGTTAGCGTGGCCAGCACACCCCTACCACACACTGTACCCAAGGAAGATGGCTTCTAGGGTGCCTCAGCTTTATGAAAACACCCCTTCAAGTCTCTTCAAAGAATTATTTTCTGATTGTATCTAGATTGTGGTATTAATTTTATTTCTCTCTCAGAAGGTGATCGTGTTGATTAGCTGATGAAGAAATGACCTTGGATATTCTATTTCTCACTATGAATTATTTATTTATTCAATTCAGGTTAACCCTTCTTTGGGCCTTGCCATTTATACCAGAAACTATGAGCTGGGATAAACGAGGCAGATAAGAGGATGAATTGTGGATCCTGAACCAAAGGGACTTAGGGCTCTATGCTTCCCTCAAATGGTGTCAAAGCCCAGAAAGCAACTACTGATGAAGAGAGGAAGCCTTGGTGTCTTAACTCTCAAGGTCATGAACATATTTAGTCAGTTCCGTGGAGATCAAAGGAATTAAACTGCTTCTGGTTTCCAAGGGTGGGGAAAAGGCAGAGACGGATGCAGAAGGCAAAGAGATAGTATAAAAACAAGTGAAAAAAATATGAAGAAAAGGAGCCAAGAGGAGGAAAAGTGAGCAGAAGAAAGATAATGAAGAACAAGCCAGGAAGGATGCAGAAGACCCTGCGGGCAGCCTAATGCATCCTCAAGGGCCACAAACAGCAGGTGGGAAGATGCAGCTGAGCGGCTGGTATGGGAATCATTGCGCCTTCACTTCACCTTCTCAGGAGCCGAGAAGCACAAACATCACTGTCACGAAAATTAATACATTAGAAAAATACACACGCCCCAAACTTTCTGGGTAATATCTTAGTAGAAGGAAATTCATTAATATATTAATAGATTTTTGGTCTGCAGGGAAGTAGTTAGAGCGGGAAGAAAAGCAACTGCCACCCTAGGTATGGGCCATCTTCCCTTAAAGATGCAAATTAAGCGGCATCGACTCTCAGATGCTACTTAGGAACCTTACAATTAGCTGCAGTAATAATTGTGCTCTTTGGTTCTTGCTTTGTTTTACAGTGACTCTAATTAAAGGCCTAGTGATGTCGGAAAGTCACATTAATTATTCATCTGCAAACATTTACATAGACTTCCCTGTTCGCCTTCAATAAATTATCAACTTCACATCTCCATAATTTAATCAAAATGACTAAAAATATACCATCTCAGGCTTTGGTTCCTCCTCTGTGGTCTTTGTCTCTTCAGTGTTATTTGTCAGAAGAAGATTTCCAACTGTTAGTGAGAAAGAAGAGAAGAAAATCTGTTAGTGGAAATCGCGGAGACAGTGTTTACTTTTTCCCACACTGTCGTATTGATTGTTATAAGGCTGTGGTTTGCAAATGTCTATAATTGTTTTTTTTTTTAGCAAGATGAGAGGTACCATGGTATTGTGTTACTATTGAAAGTCGCATGCTGCTATGATTATTAATAGAAGCAGAGTATTCCAGAATACAGGGACAACTCCCTTACCATGCTCAGTATGTGAAGAACTGAGCCTTCAGCAGCTTAGCACACACACACACACACACACACACACTGAAACTCCCAGGGCTTATAGTTGAGGCAGTGAGGCAGCATGGCTTAGCATAGAGAATTCACACACCCCCACGCCCCCCCACAAACTCCCAGGGCTTACAGTTGAGGCAGCACGGCTTAGCATAGAGAATTCACA
>LOJH01012703.1:0-23406 GCA_001685095.1 Ellobius talpinus
GGGAGGGAAATGGGAGGATGGGAGGAGGTGGTAATTTTTAAAAAATAAATAAATAAATAAGAAAAAAGACTCATAGATGAAGACAATTCAGTTTACTTATTATCTATATTTCTATTTTTTGACATCACTTTAAGAAGAAATTTTTCTGAGAAGAAAATATGCATACTTAATCCCTTTATACAGTTTTTATTCTTTAGAAAGACTGAAAAAACTCAAGATTCTATTCTTATATTTGTCTAAGTAAAAATTTGAAAAAGCTGAATCACTAAGGTTAAATATAAATAAAATTGGAAATTTCAATTATTCTCACCATATATTATTCAAAATAATATCATTAGTGTAATTGTTTTAATTATGTTGTTCAAAATGCTTAAAATCCTAACCATTAATTTTGCTAAGAATGATGGTTTGAAAGAAAATGGCTGCTGAGTAGTACTCCATTGTATTTTCATTGTCCATTCTTCAGTTGAGGGGCAACTAGGTTGTTTCCAAGTTCTGGCTATGACAAATAATGCTGCTATGAATATAGCTGAGCAAATGTCCTTGTGGTGTGAGTTACATTCTTTGGGTATATGCCCAAGAGTGGTATTGCTGGGTCCTGATATAGATTGATTCTCAATTTTCTGAGACACTGCCATGCTGATTTCCAAAGTGGTTGTACAAATTTGCACTCCCACCAGCAATGGAGGAGTGTTCCCCTTACTCTACATTCTCTCCAACAAAAGCTATCATTGGTGTTTGTAACCTTATCCATTCTAAGATGGTATCTTAGAGATGTTTTGATTTGCATTTCCCTGATGTCTAAGGATGTTGAACAGTTCCTTAAGTGTCTTTCGGCCATTTGCAATTCTTCTGTTGAGAATTCTTTATATACATATATCTGTACCCCATTTTTTGATTGGATTATCTGGTAATTTGATGTTTAGGTTTTTTTCTTTTTTCCTATTTTTCGAGACATCCAGGCATGCACATCCCCACCTACATATGCACATACATGTATACAATTACACACACACACACAAATATAAGCTATCATATAACTAGTCTTGTCTCCTTGATTAGATGTATTCAAACCTGAAACATAATTTAGGGGGAAGGAGATTATTTCCAGAATTTACAAAGAAACCTATTATTCCTGTGTCTAGCATAAACTGGCTGGAAACAATGACTTTGCTGTGGTTTTCCCAGCTACCTGCAGAGCACAATTTGCCTGAAACAGTGAGACTCAGTAAGGATTCACAGCCTGTGTGCCCCTTTAGTGAGCTGGTTGGCTGGGAAGATATACTAGTCAGCCTCCAGAAGAGAAGATGAAAGCACACTCTCATTTTACTTCAAAAAGTTGTATAGCCAATCTACTTAAACATCATTCTAAGACGCCACAACACTCAGCCACAAGCTAGCTTCTGATTTCCCTTCATCCATCCAGGCTCTAAGCTTATCTCATCTAATTCACAGCTTGTCATTTTCACAAGCTAAGCACGGGGCAGGGTTGAGAGCAACTGGAGACACACAGAGACTCTTCAATGGAGAAGAGGTTAGAGCAAAGACCAATTAAAGGACCAATTAATCTATGAATTATAGTTGGAATTTACTAAAAAAAACCTAAGCATGCTTCCATTGCCTTATCAGAGGCTGTTTCTTCTCTGATACAAAGTTCTCCCATGAGAATTTATCATATTTGAGCTTTTCTTTGAACCAACAGGAAACATATAAATAATTTTTAAAAAATTTAATGTGGAAGTAATCGCACACACAGAAATTAGAGGAGCCAGGACTCAGATGTTTCCCCAGGCCATGGGTGAGATCTTTATTCCCAAATGAAATGAGAACTCACCATTAGCTCAAATTTCAAAGAATACACAATGGCATATGAACCATGTGCTGTTTCTTAAAGCAGTCTTGCTTTTTAACTTTTAAATCCAAATAAGGAGAGGGGTGTGGCCATTAGTAATGTGCTTGCCTAGCTTGCACAGAGTTGGGGTTCTATCCTCAGTATTAGGAAGTGGGAGGGGAAGAGGAGGGGGAGAAAGAGAAGAATGGGGGAAAGAGAAGGGAGGCACACAGAAGACTCAACGGAAGGAGAAGGGAAGGACAAACGAGTTGTGGTTTATGTGGTATGTATTGCAGTCTAGGATATTACACTATTATACTAGTGGAAGGAAAACGACCCCACGTCACCATGTCCTTCATGGCTCACATTGTTCCAGGGTTCCCTGGGAAGCTCACTGGTCAATGGCCGATTTGAATAAAAGCGGTCAGCTATCAGCACCAAGACTGCCAAAGTCTGGGGAGGCTTGGGTATCTTCATCAAATTCTGCCATGCTTGCCCAGATCATGCTTCTGTGCTCTCACATGGGAGGTGGTCTCTAAACTGCACACAGTATCTAGCAACATCAATCCTGTAGCTGTCACACCAAATTAGTCAAGTAAGAATAACAAGACAAAAATACATGCTTCCCGAATACTCTTTACCTATCGTTTATTAAATCCACAGAGGCAGAACCCACACACTTGGTAGCAGGTTAACTCTACGACTTTAATAATACTAATAAAAAAGCTGTACCCTCTCTCTGTAAAGACTTCTGTTTTCCTTCTAGCAAAATCCCAAGAGTGCACTAAAAACTATCCAGCCCACCAGTTTTAGATTAAGACCATCAAAAGCAACACTGCCGAGAATTACTGTAAATGTGTGTGTAATGATTGTTCTAGAATGTTCCAGTGTACCAGTAAATTACCATGGACAGAATTTGAAATGCTACAGCTAAATGAAAAACTAAATCACAGTTAAATGTAGAAGCACTGAAAAAGAGTGGACCCCAAAGGACACAGAAGATTAAGGAAACTGTTTGGGGGGGGCTTATAAGTAAATTTTCAAATAATCAACATCTCAGTGGTCACATGACTTTGTTTTCCTTTTTTGGTTCCCAAAGCCCTTACGGAACCAGCCAGAAGAGTCCTTAAAGCCCGTGTATTTCCTGAGTCTTGGCCTTTCGGGAGTGAGCACACACAGTGGAAATGTTTCCGGCCCCGGTGGCAAATAATGTTTAACAGGACTTAATCACAGCTGTGAGAGCCTCTCTTCAAACAAGACGTATGTATCGCTTACCAGTGACGTCTATGGCTGCCCGGTGTTTGCTTCAGTCGGTGACTTCGTACGAGAAAAATGACTAATATGCAATGCTCAAAATAACTTTATATCTCTTCCATCCCTAGTTCCCACCGGCTCCTGCCCACACACACTTGTTTCAAATGAATGGAAAATTAACCACAACAATCCAGATGGCCAAGTGCCATAGTGGGGATCGGCTCGTAGTCACTTCAAAATTAAAACGGGCACCCTAGCTCCTCCCCCAGCCTTCTCACGAAGGCCCATACCCTGTTCATTATAGAGTGTTCTCCTCCCGGAGATAATTGGATAGAGATCCTTGAAAGATGACAAACAGTACACCAAAGGCTACCTGCATGCATTTGTGTATTTGAGCAGGAACAGCAAACAGCTACGGCACGCAGCAGAGAAGTTCCTCACAAACTAGCCCGTCCCCACCCACGTGGTAAACAGCCACCAAGGCCCAGTTCACCTGAGTGTAGCCCTAGGTAGCTCTCAGCAACGCCATCATGTGTACTTTGTCATATAGCAAGCTGTCATTGCAGCCCAGAGTTGGGGAGACTGGAGAGGGAGTGTCCAGGACTCTGGATTTTTCGGGTCTTAAATTAAGACACTAAGCAGTCAGCAATAAAGTAAATAAACAGAGGGGGAAAACCACAAAAATACACTTCTTCTTTTATAATGGAAAATGGAAATAATAACGTGAAATGGAAGGATTAAAGAGGACAAAAGCAGGGCAGGGGAGATGCCTCAACTGTTCCATCTGGGTCTCCTCACAATGGCCGATAACTCTAGGTCCTGGAGATCAAAGGTACTGTTCTTGCTTCCACACTCACATACATGCACGTGATAAATTTTAAAAGAGAAAAAAAAAAACAGTAAAATGGAAACTCAAAAATGCAGATGACTCAAAAGTCAAAGAAACAAGATAGCTGGCATTTTAAAGAGTGACATGTGAGGCTCGTTGACCTCTTCTCTCCATATAACACATACCTGCACTTTCTCGTACACAAACATAAGACACAAACACACAGAGAGAGCAAGGGGGGAATTACATCTTGACCACACTTAAGTGTACCACTGAGTAGCATTAAGCACATTCAAACTCTTGTAAAAACCAATTTCCGGAATGTCTTTAATCTCACAAAATTGAATCCTTCTTCCTTCAGTCTCAATTTTTGGTAGTAGTATGTTGCTCGTCTTTCTGATTTTGATTACATTCCTCATCCAAATGGAAGCACATAGAATTTTCTTTTGTAAATGGCTTATTTCACCTAGCCAATGGTCCTAGCTTTATTTGTATTATAACACAGATTAATATCTCTTTAACTTTTAGACTGAATAATATTCCATTATGTGTGCTTAAAGTATTTTGTCTATTTTTTCATTTGCCATTATACATTTGGTTGGCTTCTACTTTTTGGTTATTGTGGGTGATGAAGTTATGAACCAAATATACAAACATCTTTTCAAACCCCTGCTTTCAATTACTATGTATATAGAAGAAGTGGAATTGCTGGACCCAATGATGTTATTTTCCATAGTGGTTGCACCATTTTACATCCCCTAACAGTGCCCAAATACCCGTATTTCTCCACCTCTTCTCTAATACCTATTTTCTGGGTTTTTGTGTTGACAATTGCTTTCCTAATGCATGTGAAGTGCTATCTCATTGGGATGCCACATTTCTTTTTCAGATAAAATTTCCATAAAGCTATTCTGCTCTTTCGGAAGACATTTATGAGAAAAGAGGAGTATTCAATAAAAGATTGGTAGATGGACAAGTGATTTATGGGAAACTACTTCTCATCAAGCAATCTACCTTGAGCTCTGGAAGATCATGAAAACAAGATCTGACCTCTCCTAGGCTCCTGAGCTTGCTAGGCCCAGGGTCTCAGCCATTAAGACTAACTTTACTATGTAATGGTATGAGCTGTAAAACCTGGCTGGTGTTATTCATCATGGTTGAACTTCATGTGACATAACAAAAGGTGGCCTCAAATAAGACTGTTAAATGGCTTCATCTACTTAAAGCAAAGGTTGACAATCCAGTTTCCCCATTCCCTCTTTCCCCCTAAGCGTTCTGCACTTGATAAAACTGAAAACACATTTAGCCTGGAGCAACAAACGCCCCCCTCATCTTTTAAACATGTGTATCCCCAGAGAATGATTCCATATGTTTCTGATTCATTTACAATTAATTCATCAAAATGTTATTTTGATGTCCAAGAAGCTTTATTAAGGCTCTCTCATGAGTCTTTTTTCTTAGAAACAGGAAACCAGGCTTTGCCAAAAAGCCAAACTCAAAACACACGGGAAGAGTTAGAGCTGAGTTTGAAACACTGGGCCTTCAACAGCTGAGCAAATGCCAAACTTGGACAAGAACAGCGCTTCGTCTTTACGTGCAAGCCAAACCTGGTTTTAAGAGACTATTAGTCACTGACTCTTGCGATGCCCAGCATGACATCTCTTGTGTGAATACCATGAGCCTCTCTTGTGTGAATACCATGAGCCTCTCTTGTGTGAATACCATGAGCCTCTCTTGTGTGAATACCATGAGCTCTCAGGCGAGCTGCAAAGTTGGTGATGGGAATGAGGATGCAGAGCTTTCCAAAAGTTGGTGATGGGAATGAGGATGCAGAGCTTTCCAANATGAGCCTCTCTTGTGTGAATACCATGAGCCTCTCTTGTGTGAATACCATGAGCCTCTCTTGTGTGAATACCATGAGCTCTCAGGCGAGCTGCAAAGTTGGTGATGGGAATGAGGATGCAGAGCTTTCCAAAAGTTGGTGATGGGAATGAGGATGCAGAGCTTTCCAAAAGTTGGTGATGGGAATGAGGATGCAGAGCTTTCCAAGTTCGTTCTATCAAGACAGTGAGTTCGCAGAAACAGCTGTAGACACTACACCCACAGAGAGCCCCTGAGTAGTCTTCCAAAGTAACCTCTCTTGTTCTCTTAGTTATTTCAAACAAAAAGGCTTAGTACTGAGTATTTCTGGATGCTAAGTCCTGCTCTTATGCCCTCTCGTCCCTCCACGCTCTAGCTACTCTTTCACTCTGCTCCTCTTCCCATGGAACCTTCCACACTTCTGTCCCATGTCAACCCTCATATGCTCCAATCTACCCCAACAAGCCAGCTTTCCCCAACGTCTCACCTTACACATTCAGATCTCCAAATCAAACTTTCTAGCATCTCGTATTACTTTGTCTTCCCAAATCTCATTGGCCTCTCTCCCATTTTTTTCAAAAGTCTGGAGTACTGATTTCAGTGTGAGCTATCATTAGTCAGAGGCTGCTCTTAAGATCTCTTTTGCTGTGACCTTATAGACATTAAAAATACCTGAATTGTTATCCTTAATATCCTTAAAATATTTTAATTCTGGGAATAGGGATATAGTTCAGTTGGTAGAGTGTTTGCCTTGTGTGCATGAGGCCCTGGATTCAATCCCTTAGCACTGCAAATAAATAATAATAAACATACCTGCGTTATTATTAGCATTTTATATGCACTAAGGACAATAGTAGATAAAGGCTGCTTAATGCAAGATTACATTTTCGACTATCACATGATAATAGATCCATAAAGGTTGTTTTACTATGACACATGATCTTGTCTTCCAATTCAAGTAGTTAGATATGATCCCAGAAGAATTTTAGTAAGATGAAAGTTAGCAGTAGTATATTTAATATAAACAAAAGATCAAATTATAAGTCTCTTAAAGCCAAGTCTTCCAAGTCACATTAAAATCAATTATCAATATCAGGAAAAAGGGGAACGAAAATTAAAATACTATTTTTTATCTCAGTTGAACTATCTCAGTTGGGCTATCTCAGCTGGGCTATCTCAGTTGGACTATCTACATGTGAATCAGAGTCTTTATGACATGATCACCTAGCAACAAGTTGACACTGACATATGAGCCTTCAGGAAAATGTTTAGATTCCAACTGTAATAGAAACTGTTGGTAGGGAATGGTATGAGTGAGCTTTATTGTAAACTAAGATTGTCATAAGGACATGGGAAGAAGATAGATAGACTGGAGATGGTTTTATTCATCCTAACTCAGTCTGGAAATAGATGGGCTACCTGCTACTGTGAAGCAGAAGATGAGTGGGGATCCTCTGAGAATTCCTCATGTCATAAGGATCCGGAAAGATAGACGATGCCATTAAAAATGTCAAAAATATCTGAACTATTTCTCTGATACCAAATGAAAGAGCTCAGCTTCAAGATATCTTCTGCCATCTGTATGACGCCTGTTACAAGAGCAAAATGCACCAGTACTTGGGTACTGTAATCCCTTCTAACTGGTTGATTGGAGTGAGGATGAGCCTAAGGATTTGGGATCAGGGCAATCCAACCATAAGTTTCCAGAAACTAAACTTTCCCTCAGCAGGAAGCAGCACATTCCACTACATACAAAGCTGAACTAAACTCAATCCACAAACCAAGAGAGTCCCATTTGGTTGGGAGGAGAACAAGACATCAGGGGGTAAAACTTTGCTTCTCAACTATTGAACATTTATTATATAATCAGATCTCATTTTCTACTTGTCAAGATTAGAAAGTGTTTGGCTCCAAAGAATGGGTATTTGATGTTAAGATACAGCATAAATAGAATTTGATTGGTCGATCTTATGACTCCAAATTTACACTGCATAATTGGATAATGGGTTTAAATTTTAAAATCTTACCAAGCTCAGATTTTTAAAGGTTTTAAGGTATGTTCAGAGAAAGTCTAATTTATTAGAGTACAGAATCTTAAGCTTCTAAGAACATTAGCCAGAGAACTAAAATACATAGCAAATATAGTATAAAATATTGTTTTGAAAACTCCCAAAATTATTTCGCTGCTGCCTAAAAAGTGGTTTCTGAAGCTGACTGAATAGGAATAGTGAAACAGTGATATCATCCAAACCTTGACAAAGGAAGCTGTGGGCCTGGTCCCTACTTCCTGCTGCAGAGGCACTGGCTGGACAATCGAGACCAGGTTCCTTTGGGAAAACCTGTCTGGCTAAACCAGTTCCTGAAGCACACACACACAGGACCTGCTGCACTGACATTGGCAGGAAGATTCTTGACATTCTCTGTGACAATGCCCTCCCTGCCACCAAACAATGGGTTTGGCCACTTCCAACTCCTAAAAAGTAGCCCCTGAATGCATTATGCAGCCTTTTGAGTGGCTTCGCTAGGACTTAACTTCTGTCTGTCCTTCATCTAAGAGCTGGCAAGAAAGAGCTTCAGAGTATGAGAACTATCAACAAAGACAGTTATCTGGATGAGTTCAGACTCAATGCTCGTTTCCCAGAGTCCCTCTCACCATCCCAGTGTGGACTGTGCAAGAAGCCTACCCTATGTCTTCTGCTTCTTGCTGGGAAGGATAGAGAAGAAGCATGTTCTAACTAATGGTCTATCCTTCTAGCAAGGCTAGACAAAGAATCTATTAATTTTTATCTTATGTTTATGGATATTTTGCATGTATCATATATCTGTGAATCACATATATTTTATGTGTATGAGTGCTTTGCCTGTGTGTGTGTGTGTGTGTGCGTGTGTGTGTGTACAACATATGTGCAGTGCCCACAGAGGCCAGATTAGGGAAGTTGGATCCCCTGGAACTCAAGTTTCAGAGTTTGTGGTCTACCATGTAGGTACTGGGATCTGAATCCAGATCTCTTATAATAGTAGCCGGTGCTCTTAACCACTGAGTTATTTCTCGAGCCCCAAGGAACCTATTTCAACTTTCTGTGTCATAGAGGACTGGTGGAATCTGACATGTTCCATATACTGGAAGACCACTATAAATAATAGAGATCTGTGTATTTTCCAAGGAGATGTGATACAGCCAACAAGAGACCCTAATTTTTCTATACATTAAGACTTTATTGTGGCTTCTCAAAGGAATTATCCTGACTCATATAACTTAGAGAACTGGCAAGACCTAATATACTCTATAATCCTGTGGGTTTATAAAATCAATGAGAAACAGGCTGCTTTTAGACAAACTGCTCTGTCATTGTCAGAAACCAGGGGAAATAAAGGATTGTGAATGTTCATAA
This sequence comes from Ellobius talpinus, assembly GCA_001685095.1. Lineage (NCBI taxonomy): Eukaryota > Metazoa > Chordata > Mammalia > Rodentia > Cricetidae > Ellobius > Ellobius talpinus. The sequence goes on from LOJH01012703.1 coordinate 9,167, forward strand.
AAAGGAATGAGCATATCTCAGAAGCTTGATGTTTACAAGGCTAGAGAAAATATATTCATGAAAAAGGTTTGAGAAAATACAAATACAAAACATGATATAACCTAATATCATCAAGCTGATGGTGATGGCCTTTCCTTGGATGAAGCCAGTAGGTAAACACAGGGAGAGCTATTGTGTTTTAAATTGTGTTTGTTCCAACACAAAGTACCAAGGCAACAATAATAAAAGGAGATACCCATTCAAAAGAACAAAAGTTAATTAGCAAAATCAACCCTAAAGAAACAGAAATAAAGTAGTTATCTTAAAGGATGCAATTTAACCATCATGAGCATGCTTAGCAAAATAATGAATGAAATGAGATTATTTATATTCTCATTTATAATTAATAAATTATATAAATAATGATTTGAAAAGTACAAAAAACAGCAAATTTTGGAGCCAAAGGACATAACAACCAAATGAAAATTCTTGAAAAGGGTTTAATGGAAAACATGGTCAAACAAAAGAAAGAACCAAAAACTTAAAAAAAAAGTTTTCATTGTTCATCAGAGTAATAAAAGAAAAAACAGAGTAAAGAAAGCAAAAGAACTGGACTGACTATAATTAAATGATATAATGTGTGCATATGATGATCTAAGAAGAAGAGAGAAAGAAATGCCAGGAGGCTTATTTAATGGAATAATGTCTATAACTTACCAAAATCTGAAGAAAAACAGACATTTTACAGACAAGAAATCCAAATACCGTTGACAAGTTCAGCAAGTGTCTACAATAGCACATGTTATAATAAAATTGTCTAAAAGGAAGAAAGGAAGGATTTGAAAGCAGCAAAAAGGTTTGGGGTATATGTAGACAGAGACTGTTCATTCATTTCCTGGACACCTAGACTCAAATAATATCACAGAAACCATATTAATTATAACACTAGCTAATAGCTTATGCATATTTCTAGCTAATGCTTACATCTTAAATTAACCCATTTCTATTAATCTGTGAGTCACCACAAAGCTGTGGCCCACCAGTAAGGTTCTGGCTGGTGACTGACATCTTTCTCCTTCAGCAGCTACATGGCATCTCCCTGACTCTGCCTACTTTGTTTCTATATCTCTGTTTCAATTTCCCACCTGACTTTACTCTAAAGTCATTAGCTAAAACAGCTTCTTTAATAACCAATGGTAATAAAACATATTCATAGCATACAGTAAAGAATCCCACATCAGATCAGGAAGATCTGTTAAAAATGTCAAATGTTAAATTTGTTAAAAATGTTAAATGTTAAAAAGTTAAATGTAAAAATGTCAAATGTTAAAAATCTGTTAAAAATTTTTAACAGATCAGGAAGATCTGTTAAAATTGTCAGTCGATTTTCTCAGCAGCAACATTGCAAAAAAGAATGAGGTGACAAACTCAAAATACTGACAGTTCATATCTATAGCCCTAGCACTTGAGATGAAGAAACAGGAGGATTGTTGTGTGTTCAAATCCAGCCTGAATGACACAGTGACTTCCAGGACACCCTGGGGTACAGAGTGCAGTCCTGTCTCAAAACAAAATTGCTGAAAGGAAAAAAAGATGCTGACACAGCCTAATATACCCAGCAACACTATCCATCAACAATAAGGAATGATAAAATTCCCAGATGAATACAGATTAAAGTAAAAGAAGTCTTACAGTCTAAAATAAAAAGATGTTCATTAGTAGGAAAAGGGCAAATAAAAGTATAAAGTTAGTCAATAAAGATAAACACAGAGATAAATATTGAATGCTATATAGCATAGTAACAGTGATCTGTAAGACAGCTTTAATTCTAGTATGTGGGTTAAAAGTATAAAATATAATTATAAAAACATGTCAAATTGATATGCAATACATGTATAATTTGTGGCATGGGTATTAAAAAATGGGGAAAATTGGAAAAAGCAGAAAAAATGTTTTCAAGTTGAGTTATTACTAGCTTAAAATAAATCATTGTATTTTATGTTATCTTCATAATAACCACACAGAAACATATAGAAAATACACAAAAGAAAATGGGAAAAGTATCAAAGGATGTCATCACACACACAGAAAAATCACTGAAACAAAAAAGAATATAGTAAGAGATGAAAAGAAAAAAACAGCTAAAAGACAGACACAAAGCACTTCAGCTATATAATAATTACTTTAATATAAATAAATTAAATTCCTCAGTTAAAATAGAGTGATTTAATAGCTTAAAATTTAGAGCTAACTATGAATATAAAAGCCTGACTTTAGAGTTAAGGGCACACGTATATTATGATGGTTTGTTTTCAAAGTCAGCTTGACAGGACATAGTCACCTAGGAGACAGGACTTACAGTCACCTAGGCTTGTCTTTGAGGATGCTTTCAGAGAAGATTAACTGAGAGGGGAAGAACTGCTCTAAATGTGGGCAGCCGCATTCCACAGGCTGTGGTCTCTGGACTGAATTAAAAGGAGGAAGTGAGCTGAGTCCTCATCTCTCCACACCCTCAGACTGCACACGATGTGACTAGCTACCGTAAGGCCACTCCATTTGTCTTCTCCACCATGAGTGAATGGACCTGCAGAATAGTGAGCCTTCAAGTTACCTTACACCTTATGGTGCTTTCTCTCAGCAACTTTGCCTCAGCACCAAGAAATATAACAAATCCATAGACTGATGTAAAGAGATGCAGAAGTGTATGTTATAAAAAAGAAGTCCACTCTTGCTGTCAACATGACTGGATAGAAGGTCATCATGGAAACATATCTCATAGTATGCCCGTAAGGTTGTTTTCTTAAATGTTTAACTGAGGAGGGAAGTTATAATTGCCCAAAATATAGGTAGCACCATTCTATCGACTGGGCTCCCAACTTAAATTAAAAAAAAAAAGAAAAGAAAAAGAAAGAAACAGGAATTAAGTAAAGCACCAGCACCCATAACTTTCTGTTTCATAACTGTGAACACAATGTGACCAACTGGATCATACTTCTGCTGCCATGGCTTCTCCTCCACCATGATTGACTCCTTCCTTAAGATGCTTTTGTGGGGTATTTCATCATAGCAACAATAGAAGTGATTGATATACCAAAGGGAGTGGAAGTAGCTCTATGTACATCAGACAAAACAATGGCAGTTAAAAAGGGCCGATACATAGATTATGTTGTGATGAACACACTTACGAAGATAGCATTATGTGTATGAACCCAGCACTGGAGAACTAAACCATACAAAATCAGCATGACTAGAAATATATGATAACTAATTAACAGTAGATTTCAAGATTCCACTTTCAACAATAGAAACAGCATCCAGACAGATGATTATCAAAGCAGGATTGTAATGGCACTAAAGACCAAACAGACTTAACAGACAGACAGAGCATTCCAGCAAACAGCAGCAAAATACAAACTCTTAAGTATACTCAGAACATTCTTCACGATAGATCACAAGTTAGTCCACAAAACAAGTTTTAATTCAGGGTTGAAATCCGGCCAAGTATCTTTTCCACCCTCAGTGGAATGGGACTAGAAATCAACAGCAGAGGGAAGAATGGAAAAGTCTAAATGTGTGAGGACTAAACAATGTACTCTTGAACAACTAGTAGGTTGGAGAAGAAATCAAAAAGAGATTAGAAAATGTGTGGAGACTGCTGTAGTAAGACCGTGACATACCAAGCTTATAGGATGAGTAAAAGGGGTGTAAAAAGAAAGTCTAGGATAGTAAATGCCTACATAAGGAAAGACAGATTTCAAATAAGGATCCTAAACTTCACCTCAAGAGCCAATAAGTTTGCAAAAATAAGGAAATAACAAAGACTAGAATGGAAATAAATGGTGGAGATGGAAAATAGGAAAAAGATCAAACTAAACTGTTGTTTAAAAAGACAAAACTTGGCAAAACCTTAGTGATGGTAACTGTGCTCAAAAAAAACTAGACATAAAAATTCAAATAAATAAAGCAAGAAATGAAGAGGGATATTGTAAGCAATGTGATAGAAATATAAAGGATTATAAGAAATATTGTTAAAATTTGCCTCTGCAGAGACTAAGAACCTGAGTTCCAATCACAGGACCCACATGATGAAAGAAAAGAACCAACTCTCACAATTGTCCTCTGACTATGACACCCACACTATGGAATACACACACACACACACACACACACACACACACACCATAAATAAAGTAGTCACCACTTTTCAAAGATTGTACCACAAAAAATTATATAAGCTAAGTGAAAATGAGTAGATATTTCCCTAGACAGGTGAAAAAAATACCAAGGCATAATTGTGAAGAAACAACCGACTTATAATGGATAAAGAGAATGGATCTGTATTTTAAAACTCCCAAGGTTGTACAATCTGTGACCATATGGCTTACCTGGGAAATTCTACCAAACCTATAAGACTTTACAGTTATGTTTCTCAAGTTCTTCCAAAACATTGAAGAGTAGAGAACACTTTCAAATTCTCTTCATGAGAACAGATACCAAAGAAGGGGCTGAAAGCCCGACAAAGGTACTATAAGAAAACTAAACCAAAGGTTGTTAGCCCTGATGAATACAGATGCGAAGCTACTCAACAGCAGCAAACCATATTCAGCAGGATATTATAGCCTTGTCAATCCTGGCCAAGAGGAATTTATCTCTGAAGCTCAAGGTTGCTTCAGTGTACAAAGCAATAAAAGTGATAAAACATAGAGGGGTTCAAATATATCACGTGATCCTTTCAATAGACATTTTACAAAATTCGATGCCTTTTCATGATAGAATAAAAGCTCAAGCAAACAAGGTATTAGAGCAGGTTCTTTCTGAATGGTAAAAGTCATGTCTGGAAAGTTCACAGCTCACAAACACAATAGGAAGAAAACTGAAAACTCCCTCATAGATTAGGAACAGAGTAGGCATCACATGGCACACATCTGTTCACCACAAAGAGAAGTGCTAGGTAGGACAATTTGGCAAGAAAAAAGAATGGAAAGGCATCAAGAAGTAGAAATTCCTCTATTGTGCTTATATACATTATCTTCCATATTGAAGTCATTAAAGATTCTCTCTCTGTGTCTGTGTCTGTGTCTGTCTGTCTGTCTGTCTCTCTCTCTCTGTGCTTATATACATTATCTTCCATATTGAAGTCATTAAAGATTCTCTCTCTGTGTCTGTGTCTGTGTCTGTCTGTCTGTCTCTCTCTCTCTCTCTGTGCTTATATACATTATCTTCCANNTCTCTCTCTCTCTGTGCTTATATACATTATCTTCCATATTGAAGTCATTAAAGATTCTCTCTCTGTGTCTGTGTCTGTGTCTGTCTGTCTGTCTCTCTCTCTCTCTCTGTGCTTATATACATTATCTTCCACATTGAAGTCATTAAAGATTCTCTCTCTGTGTCTGTGTATCTGTCTGTCTGTCTGTCTCTCTCTCTGTGCTTATATACATTATCTTCCACATTGAAGTCATTAAAGATTCTCTCTCTGTGTCTGTGTCTGTCTGTCTCTCTCTCTCTCTCTGTGTGTGTTTGACTTCTTGAATAAACATCTTTCCAAAGCAAACATGTAAATGGACAGTAGGTACATAAAATACCATGCATGAATCATCAAGGAACTAGAAATATAAAATCACAGTGAACATCACCCCACATCTGCTAGGATGACTTTTGTAAATATAGCAAGGAAGCAAATCAGCCAAGCCTGCAGAAAAAATTGAAATACTTCCTACAACTCTGCAAGTCAGGGTGTGAAATAGTGAAGTTACTACAGAACACACAATGGAGGCCCCTGGAAACGTAAAGCCAGAACTCACCCTATGGAACCCCACCAGTTCTAAGGATTTATCTGAGAGAGTTTAAGAACAGTGTGTAAATGAAACATATGAAAACTCCTCTAGTCAGTGCAGCATTTTCCACAATTAAAAAGGGCAAGGGATGGCTCAACTTTGAGAAATGAGAACTGGAAAATTCTGCATAATGAACCTTCAGGACGTTGTGCGAAGTGAAGGTCAGCAGTCAGACAGGACAGATACTATGTCCTCTCATTTCTTTGAAAAACCTACAGTAATCAAAGTCATCAAAACTGAACAACAAATGGTGCTTGTCTGGAACTATGGTTTTTAAAAAATGGGAAATTGTTGTCCAATGGATATATGGTTTTGATTGTGTAAAAAAATGTTCTAGAACTATGCTGTGCAAGATGGTGCATATAGCTGAGAATATACTATATTTTTAATAGTTTGTTTAAGGTAAATTTCATAGTCTATGCTTTTCCCAAAACTTACAAAGAGAGTAATAAGATAAAAATAGAGAAAGATCAATAGCAAAGCAGATACATAAGCTACATTTAGAGGCTTAGGGAGGTCCAGTAAGATGACACAGACTCAGGCTATCTAGTGCAGCAGCACCAGAGCACCACACATACTCAAAGGGGAAACTCAAGGGTCAGATACGAAAGCTGTGTGTTTCTTTACTCTCTTCTTCATCCCTAGCCTCTTTTATCATGGACCAAGCATGCATCTTGGCCTCAACTATGTTCTGATTGCATGAAGTTGTGTTGAATATTACACTTCAGTGGGGTTTCCTGTCCTTCCAATCACCCTTTCAAACAAGAATGCATAAAGTATATGATCTTTGGCAAAGTTATCAGATTCTAAAATGGGTCAATGATCATGCAAGGACCACCTGAATACATCAATCATCTCTAGTTATTTTTTACTTACATCATAAAACTGAGTATACATACCAATAAATGTCTTATACAAAAATATGTATACATGCAATACTTAATCTGCACAGTTGATATTATAATATCTTAATTTATTAAGCTGAGAAGAAATCACTAAAATGAATGCCAGTTTTGATATATTTCTGTGCCAGTGATTCGAGGTTGAGCATGCGGTTGGGGAAACCCTGACCTGGATTAACACTTGAATCTAACCTCCCTGTTGTCTTTAGAGTTCAGCTTTTTGCCAAAATTGTTGATGGACACCATCATTCATAAAATAAATTAAATCTCCTTCTATCCCACAGACTGCTTCTCCTCTGTCCAAAGCATCTCCCTGACTTTATCCCCCTGTTCTGCCTTTGTTCTTTTTGACTTTTATCCACCCACTCCCTAATCCATTAAGATCTCATCCAACTTTGATTGTGCATGTGGTACTTTCTCTGCTTAGGAATGTTCCTCTTGCCCTTTTCAGAAAAGCCAGTATGTTAAAGTGTTCAAGCACACGGGCCCTTTGCCAGGCCACGGAAACTCCCAACAAACTTCACTGGTCACTAACTGGGACCTTGGACAAGCTTCAAAGCTCTATTCCTTCTGTTGCCTCATCTTTTAAAGCGAGGATAGGAATAGTTCTTTAGATAGCTGGTCTACGAAAGATGCTTAGAACAGAGCCGGGGATATGGTTCTAAGAATATTGAAACATGAGAATAGTATGGAATGTTCATATGGTGTTAGTCTGCATATTACCTGCTCTCCCATTCAAGACCAAGCTTAAACACCTTTCTGTGAGTCTTTCCTGGCAGGTCCAGCTGGGTTAGTCCTCTAGGCCTCTAACCTTTCACAGAGCTTGTTTTTCCTCGTGGGGTCTATCAGAGTACAATCCACTTTGTTGTTCTGCCCCTTGTGTCTATCCTCAGCCTGTAAACTCCAAACCATTGCTTCCTTATTAGTTGTGTGCTTCTAGTTTTGCCACAGCAAGCAGAAGAATAAATGCCTGCTTGCTATCTCCCGTTGAGACTGCAACCCGAGGGGAGTGGTGGCCACATCCTTTTCCCTACTCCCAAGTCCTGCCTATGGTTGTAGACATTTCCTGGGATGTGGCTACAACTCAAGAAGACTTTTTAGAAATCTGATCACCCTTACGTCATTTGGGCCTCTGAGAAGGTGCTAATGTTTGTTAAGCTTTATAGACTTAGTTATCTCAACATAATTGAGAGGAGCACGGTGAGATATGAAGAGGTGGGTTACTTGACTGAACAGCCCCAGAGCAGCCAGCCTCACTGTGTGGTCCCTAGCAGCATCAACTGCTCTAGGAACTTTTGAGAAATGCCCTTATCATATCGTGATCCAGACCCACTGTATCAGGTCCTTCCTAGATAATCCTGGGAATCTGTGTTTACACAAGTCCACAGAGTGATGCGGGTACATTTTAAAGGCCAAACCATTGCAGCCCCGATCAGGATAGGGTACTTTGGAACCATGACTCTAACCCGTTGCATGCTGTTCTTAACCTATTACTGCTTTCCATCTTTACCATCACAACTTATTCCCAGGAGTGAGTAAAACCCTCCAGAAATGTTTGAATTTTTCACTGTAAATGAAACCTTTTAGGTGGCCAGGTACATGCATAACAAGTACGGATTCCTGTCTCTTTTCTAGGCTCTGGTAGGCTTGAATAGCTTTTATGGGCCATTGGGAAGAGAGAAGGAAGGGAGAGAGAGGAGAAGGGATAGAGAAGGAGACAGTGGTAGTAGTGGAAAAGGTGAAGAATGAGGAGGAGGGCAAGGAGATGGATGTGAAGGGAGGAAAATGAGCAGGAGGAGTGATGCACATGAGAAGAAACTAAGGTTCTGAAAAATGACCTGCTCCAGTGATGACAAGCCTGAAAGACAAGGTTCAAAACCAAGATGCAATAAGCTAGTGCTCTTTGCGTCCCACCTTTTTGTCTTATGGAAGTAAATGATATCTGTTGGAGTTCCAGAGGCCCTTTCTTTATCTTCAATAAATTATTGCATAAGGAAGATTTTTTAAAGCATATTTCATCTTCCAGTCTTTTTTAAATTACTTATATAGGCACCCTAAATCCTCAAGTCTATGTTGCAAATTAGATACCATTATCTTAATTCATTAAATTAAGAGGCTGTGGCCTACGGAAGGCTATCTTCAGGTCTAAGGGTATAGCTGGAAAGTATGTGGCTTGGCTAGGGGTTCTTCTGAATCTGACCTCATTCCTGACACACCTGCGGCCCTCAGTCCTTCAGTCAGTTTGACCTTCTGCTACCTGTTGTCAACTATCTCAAGCAGATACAAAAAAATATGATACACTAGGTGACTTAAACAGTGGCCATTAACTGATCACAGTAAAGACTTCAAAGGCCAAGGTTTGAGCAAACTCAGTTCTTGGTGAGGACTTACGTCCTTGTTTGTTTCCAGCCAGTGTCTCACTGTGCTCATGGCCTTCCCTCATTTTGTGCATATGCAGAGACACAGAAACAAAACTCTTCCTATAAGACCACCAGGCAGAACCATGAGGATTAGGTAGCCCTATGACCTTAATGAAACATAATCAGCATTTCCAGAAGACCCACTTCCTGATCCGTAAGGATTAAGCCCTTTGTTAAGGTCCAAATAAATCTCTATGCTAGTCAATGACAAGATTAGAAAGAAAATGATATACCCGTTTCATTCATTACTCCTTTCATTCTGAATAGTCATACTGAAATAATAACCTATCTCACATTCTAGTGATCAGCAGCAGCCTCAAAACCATAATTTGGAGCAAATACCTATTTAAGTTGGGAGAGGAAAGTTCAAAGATGCCAGGAGAAAGGTGACTTTGCAGCCAGGAAACTTGTACACTAAAATTTCATGCTTTTGCCAAAGTTTATCAATGCCCATAGGATGACTGGTTGCTTTTACGGTTTGGGGTGTTTACACTATGTCTAAATCACAAGGCTGACCAAAATGCCACACATTTCAGTATGGTCTAAATAAAGACTATAAGAACAGCAGGAGGCAGATTGAGAAATGAAAAGGGCACCAAACCAGGAAAAAGTGATGTTGGGCTTATGGGGCACGCTAGTACCCATCCTTTGTCTCAAAAAGTTTGGCCTAGATCAAGTTGTTTTGAGAGAGCATTCCTTAGAGATATTTGTCTTTAGTTATTAATTGCCCCACATTGGCACTGTCAAGCCACTGGGTACTTGGAAAGCCTTCCTTTCAGATGAGCAGGCACAGAGAAAGCCACTCAATGTCACTCAGTTTCAGAAAGGAAGGTGGTTTCCTTGGTCTGGAAACCCAGAATGAGTAAGCCCGTTTGCGGCGAACTAACGTGAGACAGGGGATACCCAAAGACTCAAGGTGATGGGAAACAGATTTTCTGAGCAGAGAGTCCTGCTTCCTTTGAGGGAATACAATGGAAATGCGGAGTTTCACTTTCAAAGAAGCCCAGGATGGAAAACCTACTCCTGTGCTCCCTGACTTTGAATGGTCTCCGGGCAGAAAGGATTTCAATAAGCAGATGATGCGTCCAAGGATGAGAGTAAATAAAGCCTAACATGGGAAAATAAAAATACGTTCAGTGTTGAGAGTGAAGGGGAGGGAGGCTATTAGGAAGGCACTCAGAAGGTCATAGCCAGTGTGGGACAGTAATAGGCAAAAGTACCAGCCGCTGTCATTTTAACATCAATTGGCTAATTTACTCCAGGTTTTCCTGAGGTTTCTTTGAGTGTATTTTTAACCACACAAGCATTTATTTTGGTCTGAAGATAAAAAGCTTTTTGCGCAATGGCGCATATTTCTAAGGTAACAGTGTTTCCATTGTCAAAACTGCCATGCTAAGAGCTTTGGGATGGGAATGCTACCTTCCCCACATATTTGATTGGGCACCAGGGTCACTGACATTCTGGTTTGGAACTTAGCCTTACATCTATTGAATGGTGACTAGCTGACAGAGGGGAACATGCTTCTAAAATGACTTCATCCTTGTCTGATATCATGAAGAAGGGAGATATTTCAGACACCAATGTCCCAGGACATTCTATTCTCCGACCTGGTACCCAGAACTCATGCATACTGGATTAGACACAAGGGAGGAGGCAGTTTTCCAAAGGATAAGTGAACTCAGATGTTTTATCTGCTTCTTTGTTCATTCTGCACTCCAGCTGTTGCAGCTTTACCACTGGAAAAGTCTAAAATAGCAATAGAAGCAGTTAGTTGATGTTCTAGAACACTGATGGGCCTAAATAATCCTTGATACAAAGGTTAAGAGGCTATCCCCAAACTAGGACCGTGCAGGTCAACATATGGACAGCTTTTAGGAGAAAGCAATTCTTGCACTTCGTCCAGTTGGAAAATAAGATAACAATCTCGTGACTATACTGGCCATTGGGCAATCCCCAATTGTCCTCAATCAAGACTGTCCCCAAGAAAATACCAAAAGAGAGATAGAGTGAAAAACATGTCTTCTCTAAAGACTGTCTCGCACACAAATAAAGCAGACCACAAGAATGAGCAGAGCTCAACAATATCAAAAACACATAAAAGTGTTTGCTGGCCTCCATGTCGCTGGAAGCTAGGCACAGCTCAATGATGACAAGCATGATGCTCATTCTCAGTCTGAAAATGTTTTCCTACAACAGCTGGATGGCATGAAAACATCTGGTTTGATGTACCTAGACTCCTCGGAGCCACAGGCTGGAGTAATGGTATGATCTCCTTAACCCTTACATCTATTAGAACCAAAAAGAATGCTGGAATCTGTAAAGTGTGGTTCTTGGGACATTTTATGCATCCACTTTGTCTCCACTTGGAAATAAAATAATTGAAAGAACTACATTGAATGCTATAGCCCCAGGATACTTTTTCAATGTTTACAGTCAATGAGTGACCATATTGGTTGTGTATGTAAGGACTTTCATTTAGAGATTTCAATGCACTCACTGACATGGTCAGATGGCACGAATGTGCAATGTTCATATTTTAAGGATGAGGGAAATGAGATGCTAGAATACCATAACAAGTCCAGCAGAAGACAGCAGTTCAGTCAGAGTACCATGACACAAAATCCTTTTAGGAAGTGGGATTGTTTTCTACAGAACGATGTGCATTTAAAGTAGCAGAGATTCCAACAAAGTAATTGGACAGATCACTTTTCTTGTTGCTGTGACAGAAAGTCACTTAAGGAAGGATGACTTACTTTGGCTCACCTTTAGAGGAGATACTGTTCATCATGGCAAGGAACATGAAGTGACCAGTCATATGATGTTCCAAGTCAGGAAGCAGAGAAAGAGGAATGCTGATACTCACCTCATTTTTTTTCCTTTTTATTCAGCCTGGGATCCAAGGACATGGGGTGGTGTCACCTCCATTCAGGATGGGTCTTTCTCCTCAGTTAAACCTTTCGTGAACTGCCTTTATAACCACATGCAGAGGTATGTTGCCATGGTGATTCTAAAATCAGTGGGCAACAAAGACTCACTGTCACAATCATGTTGCTTTATGGAAATTAATTGATCTGGAACAAAAGTGATCCAAGAGCATCTTTAAGCCTTTGTTGTTTGTTCTTGAAGACAGTGGGGTTTAGTAATTCCATATCTATTCCATGCAAAGATAATAAGAAATCTAAGATAATAAGAACATCTAAGAATATCCTTGATAAAATAGGTGATTCAGAAAAGATACTTTCTTACTAAACCACATCCTCATAGCAGGAACTGTGGGACAGAGTGTCTTAAGAGTCTTGGTTGCATCAGTGATTAAAAGCACTGGCTGCTCTTGCAAAGGATCAGAGTCTGATTCCCAGCATCCACATGGCTCACAACTGCCTGTAACTTCAGTTCCAGGGGATCCGATGCTCTCTTCTGACCTCCTTGGGCAAATGTTGCACATACATTCATGCAGGTAAAATGCTTATATCCAAAAATGCTTATATCCATAAAATAATAAAAAATAAATTTAAAAAAAGTTTAAAAAGAGACTCGGTATCTAAACCAAATAATCTGGAAATGAGAGGCCAGTGGAGCTTCTTTTCCTCCCCCATCCTCCTGCCCACTTCTTACCCATTCAGTGCACACTGAGGTTCATGGTATGTGGTTGTTCTAGTGTGCTTTCTGTTCTTTCAATAAAACATTTTCTCTGAAATCCACTTGAGGAGAAAGGGTTGGTGTCATTTTACCCTTCCAGGTGTTAATCTGTCATGAAGGAAAGCCAACGCAGGAATTCAAAGCAGGAACCTGGAGCAGAAACTGTAGAGGAACACTGCTTGCTGGTTCATTCTTTGACTCATGCCAGGCTCATTTTCTCATACAATCCAAGACTATCTCCCCAGGAACGGTGTCACCCACAGTGTGCTGTGCCATCCTACATCAACCAGCAATAAAGACAATGCCACATAGACATGCCCATCTGATAGAGGTAATCCCTCAAATGAGACTCCATTTTCCCAGGGGAAATCTACCATGCCAGTAAAATCAAATCAGAACAGGGATGAACACCAGAGATTCAAAAGCAATAAGACAGCCCCTCACAAGTGCTAGAAACAGACTTATATACAAATCACAACACAGAAAGATGGATGGTACAACTCATTTTCTAAGATAACCAATGTATGGCATGTTTCCTTTTATTCTTCAGGATATTTGGCATATACCAGCTGCTCAGGAAGGCTTTTGCATGAAGTCAAGCACTAATAGTCCCAACAATTAGCATATGTTGTCCTTTATCTGCTACACAGTTGTGAATGTCATCCATTACAAAGAGCTGTTAGAAGTAAATTATTCCATATCCAGCGCTCGACACAGTTGCTGAAGCATATAAATCACTTGATGAATGTCGTTCTCATAACTGTAATCATTGGAGTAACATCCTATCAGACATCTCTATTATGTTATTAATAAATATATATAATGGTATGGTTTATTCTCCAGGAGCCATGTGGTCCATCACCAGTCCACGGCACTACTAGGGGATCAAACCTGTAAGAGGTGGAGCCTAATGGGAAGAAGTTAGGTCATTGGGATCCCACCCTTAAAGCAGATATTACAGCTCTTGTTTCTCTCAACATGTGCTTCCCAATGTGATGCATGGAGAGCTCAGAAATTGTGAGACAGAGTGAATATATCAAGTTCATTTTCTCCTGTATCTTGTCACAGTGCCAGAAAGGAGTCTAACATAGTGTATAAACAGTCTATTGTGACAGCCTTAAACGTGGGGAAGATCACAGGGGATGAATTTAATAACCCAAATACACAATCAGGAAGAGCCTTTAGAGTCTTTAGATAGCTCATAACACTTGGCCTATTCAGCTCCCATCCAAAATCTAAAGTGAATGAGTTTCTAAGCTTCAGATCTTCAAAAAGGCAAATGTAATGATCAGTTACTTGTAAATATTTCTTTGGACCTCTAAACAAGGAGCCTCCAGATACCTTTTGAGGACTTTAAAAATTTTATTCTTTTGTTTTGTTCTTTTTTTGTTTTTTTGTTGTTGTTTGTTTTTGTTTTTCAAGACAGGGTTTCCCTGTAGCTTTGGAGCCTGTCCTGGAACTAGCTC